>OX419596.1:15063048-15281747 GCA_948473455.1 Teleiodes luculella
CCCACCTGTGGGGTCGCTCCTTACACTCCTCCACAACTTGTCAACTGCACAACAGAGAGACGCTACGATATATTGTCTTTGTTTGAGACATGTTACACTAAGTATTATTTATCTTGAATCTCAATATTTTGAATTCATTTTTAATAGGTGCTCAAAAACATAAATTTGGTACTTTACAAATGATATCGGATCTAAAATATTTGATATTGTAAAACCCCTTTAACATAAAACGAGATTCAGATTATGAAACTGTACAACTTTCTTCAAGAAAAACTGTATGGACACTGAAAACGTATATAAAATGTAACTTTTTTACATACTTTTGTATCACAATGAACTATCACTTTGTTTGTATGTTCCGTCATTACTTATTATGTTCTTTTGGAGAAAAAAATATCAGTTTTAATCACTTTTCAAATTGTTTTTCATAAACTTAAAATGACATGTAGTTTAGTAGTCTTTGGATTTTTTTTAATCAGTTTTAAGTCTAAATCTCTTTTCAATTTGTTTGTCATAAACTTAAAATGACTTGTAGTTTAGTAGTCTTGTTGTATGCATCCCTCTCTGATGTGCGGCGGACTGTACCTTGTGGAGGGCGCGACTACTAGGATACCAGTAGCTCTAAGACACGGGGCTGAAGCGTAACATATACACATACTTGTACATGGCGTATACTGCTCTCTACATACTGATACCACGCTAATACAATCAGTTTAATATATGTAATATTAAAAAATATATATATTAGAGACCGCGCCACTACTCAAGTCCCGCGGAAAAACGTGAGAACTAAAATGACAACTCCCCTAAGCTGAAGGTGATAAGTGTTAATTTTCGGTGTGTTGTGCGATTGCAACGCCGCATCTGCGGGACTTGAGTGGCGGACTCTGCTGTGTGTATCGCATGGTGTATCGGATACGTATGGCAAACAATTCACTGATTCAGTATGTTGAGATCCGTTATTTACACCAGTTACACTCTTTCCGCATTTGTTTATAAACTCTTGAATTCTGATAAAATGATTTTGTAATATTGAATGATGTTTGCCAGATGGTGCAAATACCCATCCAATCCATAAGGAACATGGATCAGACTTAGATTAGTACTATCTATCGGCCTATCGCTATGGAATTGATAATATTAATAATATCCATTTAATCGCTTTTTCCTTATACCAAAATCGTTTGTTCAAGGTTTTGAAAGCAAATGCGTTAGGGGTAATATGCTTTGGCCCAAAGAGTTTGTAAAAATATAATATTAAGGACGTGTACTGTACATTGATCGAGTGTAGTGTAGATATAAGCAACACGTTCGCAAGCAATACGTTCCTTCACCTCGCCTCGGCGCACCAACGACCAACTATTTTTATATGATTGCGACTGCTACTCACTATAATATATCGTACTCGTGCTGTAGCGCGGAGCGAGGCCGGCCCAGTGCCGTCGGTGCACCTTCACAGCTGTTACAACTGTTATACTATTTTACACACCTCTGGTGACCACTGCGGTCTGAAGATGCATTCCAACTTCACTCCGTCGGCCAAAATATTTAATAGTAGGTATTATAATTAGCGCTTCGTGACGACTGTACAAGGATATTTCTCGTAGATAGTTAATGGTTACTTGTTTTTGCGAGCGTTCGCCATTGTTTGGGCATTCAGAGATTAAACAAGGATGGGCTTAACCTCTAATGCGAAAATATTATCAATGCGATTTGCTATACTTTTGGATACCAGCGTTAGACATTTAGGTGATATGAAATAAATTATCTTATTTAACTTAGATTCAATGAAGCACTACCTACCGTTTAGTCTCTAAACGAACATCAGTGCTGTAGGTGCAATAAAACTTAAATCATATAGCACTTAAAAAACATATTTTTGTTTATTATAATGGACGCAGAAACATAATGATAATACTTTATGCAGGGTACGTATCTCCACAAACTGATGGGGTGAAACTCAAGGAGGTGGTTATACGACCAGAAGAAAATACTTTTCTTCTGGCAAACTATTTGAAATAATCGTTATTCTATAGAATTTACATTGACTACTCTATCAATTTCAATAGTGGTTGCACCCAGTGCACATCTTTATGCGCGGAAAGAAAAAAATATAAACTCATTTGTTTACACTGAATCAGTTTGTGGTGCCTTGTCTGGTGACACCTTGCATAGCAGTTGTGATGGCGAACTCGCTTTATCGTCCACGTAGACCGACTCGACTCAGCCATAGGCTAAGAACACATCATGAAGCAGAAATATCGAAATATGCTTTCCTAATAAATGCACCATTTCGTCGCTTGATAGATGGCATTAGAAGTCTACCTGTCAATACAAAATATGTTAACATAATGGAAACTGACCAGATTTTTTTTTATAAAACGATTTTATTTTTCGTTAATAACTGTTAATGACGTACTTAAATACATAATATATAAAGAAAATATGCATGTATGTATATTCTGGTTAGACTTAACTCAGTGATTTTGCATTCGCAAAAAAAACGGGTACCTAATTTAAATTATGAAACTGAACAATTACCGTACGAACAGATTGAAATCTGAAAATCTAAATGTAAAGCCCGACCAGAGAAATAAAAAACCTCGCCATATTGCGGAATTTCAATGGAACTAATTTTATAAGGGAAATTGTTGCCATAATCGTAAAAATATACCTACACGCGGCGCCCCCAGAGCAGGTTTTTTATTTCTTTGGTCAGGTCACTCCAATTTTTAAAATGTTGTTTTGGTACGATGAGTTTTATATACAATTTTTTTTGTAAATTCAAAGTCACGTGACGTGACCACCGGACTCGAAATAAACTTGACGGATAGACTGAGGTAACAAACTTATGTAACCAAAAAGTAGCCGTATAGTAATTAGATATATCATTTAATATTCAATTGCAATCTGTCAGCCACCTCCATTTTGAGTCTTATACCACTACTGTTGTAATACAAATCACTGAAATGTAAATAAAAAACACGTGACACGTGTTGTCTGTCACGTGTGTAATGTTAATATATCAATAGGTATAATGAATGATAACATGTAAGACCTAGAGCCAGTCTACAACTGCTTGTTTTATATTTTACAGTACTTTACAATTTGCCTTATAACAATAATAACTTCACTCCTGGCGCCATCTATTGAGAAAGAAAGTGAACTTTCTTTTTCAAGAACTTTTCTCTTGAGAATTGTGACGTCACGCGCGGCCCGCTAGAGAACCCCGCCCCGCCCCTAAATGCGGCCATCTTTTTATAAAAAACTTTTTTAAACTTTATCACAAAAACATTATTATTGTATTTACAGTTAGGATATTTCCATAGCTAAGCATTATCAGAAAATCAAGGCGTAATTTTTACGTCTTTTCTCGCTATTATAAAATGTATTTTTATTACTAACTCGGGACTCTGTTCCCAAGTTCTAGCTTACTGCCTTTACTATGCCCTCCACAAGATTGCTACAGGGTCCTTCTTATCACTATGAATAACAATATATTTGCAACTTTATAATAAATTATAACGACAAATAAGTTTAGAGGCGTGTTGTCAAAGTACTTACTTCAAAGTTACAGAACTTCGCCGCGTGTGTTGGCTACTGTACCTTTAGAAATGTGTAGATTACAACATTAAATTACATAGGTGAATTAAATAGTTATAGTAGAATAAATATGCTTATTATGGTTAGGTAGGACCAGAAAATAACCTTGTTCTTCTTTATTGTCTAAAAATGTTTTGTTTTATAAAGAAATTTCGCAGCTGGTTGCGAATCGCAGTAGCGAAATCAGCCGGAGGGAATAATAATAATTATTATTATGTGGTAGCTGTTACAAATATCGTGGCAACCGCAACAGAGAGTATTTAATAATTTTTTATTCGTCAAATAACAGAATATTTAGTATATAGATTTAATATCGTTACAGCATGACAAAGTTTAGTAAAAAGGGGCATTTGTTATAAAGTATTTTGTTTATACAGCCTAGTTAATCCAATTGGATTTGCATATCATCGAGTGCTGGTACAGAAGGCAAAGAAGTATTGTATTGTGTCAATTTGTATGAATAATACCAGCGGCTCTTTCCAACCTCTTTGGGTATTCCTTACCGCGATGTCAGACGCACGCCAGGCGGCCATTTAAATTAAACGTGTACGTAACAGTCGTCGAAAAAATATTTGTTTCACTTCGAAAATTCTTTTGACTTTGTGTGTGCGCTTGTGGCAGGGCGGGGCGGGGCGGGTGTTTCTGCGCTGTCCATGTTAGCTATTGTTAAAGTTTTGAAAGTTTATCCGAAGACGCGCCGCGCCCGCCGAGCGGCGCCGGCGACGACTCTAGTTCTTCGCTAAGCGACAGCTGTCTTTTTATTGAAAATATATTGAGAAATTTAATTACTCTGTCGTTTTATTTTAATCTTATTCACCTACTCTCAACGATTCAGCATCATGTGTCTGCATATATGAAAGATTGGTCTGTATTAATACTACTTAGTTTAAAAATTGCATGTACAAGGATGTCTGCAAACGATTTTCTAGTTTAGGGTAATAGGAATATGGTCTGATTTTCAATGGGGCTAGTAAATAGCGTATTAATATTTCCCGTCGTTTTTAAACTGATCTAATAGGAGAAAATCAAATGAAACAGCACGATGTTGTAATCCTAACTTTATTATATTTTATATACAAAAGATGT
Source organism: Teleiodes luculella (assembly GCA_948473455.1). Lineage (NCBI taxonomy): Eukaryota > Metazoa > Arthropoda > Insecta > Lepidoptera > Gelechiidae > Teleiodes > Teleiodes luculella. The sequence continues at coordinate 15,067,738 of OX419596.1, forward strand.
CGCGGCTTGCGAGCACGCGGGGAGGGGTGACGTCACGGGCGCTTCGCTACCGGCCATGCGTCGCGGGGAGCCTCCGCCACTACCGGGCGCGGCGCGTGCACGCCAGACCAGCGCCCAACTCAATACAAAACACACTATTTTAATAGGGAAAGTCGAGAGTGTAAAAGTCTTCGGCGATAATGCTAGTATAAGGGTTGTCGAAACCCGAATTATTGTGTATGGCCCGTGAATTGACATTTGATACAAGCTTTACTTGAATTGACAGTGCAGTTTATGGGGTATATACTCTTACTCTCCATAAATGAACATTACTGCCAGAAAACGTTACAAATTTTTGGAAAATAATTTAGTTATTTACTTGACCCTAATATTATTATGAACTAATAATGACTTTTAGTGAGTTCGGGGCTAACGTTCGCGCGGCGCCGTCAGGTGTGCACGCACCTCTGTTACATCACAACGACCTCCAGTACAGTCTGTACACGACGCGTGTCAATCTGGCAACGTCGCAAGCGTTTTTGCCTTTAATCAATCAATGAAGCTAAATACCAAAATACAGCTAGGTTCAATTACATAAAATGTATAACCAACAGTCTAATATATCTGAACTATTGCGACGTTGCCATGCCGACATCATGCACTGTATGTCAATAAAGGAACAGATTATATTGTATCGTGGAATCCTTTTGCAGTTGTAATTTGACTTTACACAATGCTTTTTTTTGACAAACCTTATTAACAATATAGGACGTTGATAATATGAACAAAATAGTAAGTATATAATCTACGGATTACATGATAAAAAACCTCCTTAATGATTTTCACACGCCATAAAATTAACATTTAGACCATAGAAACATTATATACATCGATTTAAAATAATTTCTATGATGTTGAAAGTTTATAATTTTTATGTAGCGTGTTGCAAGAAGTTATTGAGGCAAAACTGTACGGAAAACATTAAAATTATGTAGTTAGATACATATAAGAGGAGAAAATAATTATTTCATTAATATGTATTAATCGGATTCCGTATAATCTTACTTCACTTCACTTCAACATAAAATCAATCACTGGATAACGTGATTACAAATAAAATACAATACACAATTTTTAATTCAACCGCTGTTCGACAAATTGTAAAGAAAAATTACGTCGAATGGAGATTGCGATCGGCGAAATGCGAACGACAAATGCATAAACATTACAATACTTAACAAAAACACATTTCGCAAACTTTGGACAAATTACCGTTAATATTCAAATTCACAATGAATGACCCAAAGCTGAAGACGAAGTATCAAATTCAGCAGTATCATAATCCCTTTCTATCACCTAGGAATGTCGTTCGCTAGAAAGAGAAAGTAATACTAAATGTCCCTAAAAACGTAGGTACTCTAGGACTATGTTAGAGCTTGTGGAGCCTCGGTGAGTACCCCCCCCCCCACATCTATATAATAACTAGTTGATTCTCTTATCCGATGTACAATATACGCGTGACGTCAGAGCGAGACGCCGCTAGTGCCCACAACGAGTGCGAGCGAATCCAAATCTATTGGAGAAAACAATCGCCTCTTTGTGAATAATGTTCATACATTGTCACCGTGGTCAACTAAGGCCTATTCACCCTGATTTCAGGGTAGACTCGAGCCCCTCGGTGGGGACGTATGAGCTGATAACGAACAATACGAATCTCATCGCTAAGGTTTATCGCTATACTTGAGCCATTACAAACGTGTCAACTGAGACATAAATTATTTTACCGGACCTCTCGCTCACACTTCTATTGTTGTGTGTAACTATTAACAGTGCCTTTGACATAATGATTTATGACTCAGTTCGCACGTTTGCAATGACTCAATTATAATATAATAAATGCGAAACTATGGACGTTTCCTTTGTCGGTTTGTTCCGCAGTCTTAAACACATTTGGATGTTTGAAATAGATTAGGCTCTGAATTAACAGACTCTAGTTTACTGCAGGAGTGTCGTTCATATTGATGATAGTTGGTGCTACGTCAGCGGTGAGCCGGCGAGCACAGTATGAGCTGGAGCGTCGGTTGTTATAGTACGGGCAGTAGCGGCGCGGCTGTGGTGTGTGCGAGCGGGACGGCGCTACGGACGCGCGCGTGCGAGCGAGTCGGAGCTAGTGGCGCTGCGCCGACGGGTGCGACAGGTGGGACAGCGCCGAGTGCGCCGACGAACAGATGTCCTGCACACACACACACACACATTCAGTTGATACTTTACCATGTGTATATTCCAATACAAATCACTTTTCGACGTCGAGGAGAGTTCACGATTTGGCTGTCTTCTGTGAAGAAGAACTTTCCGGAAGAAACTCCACAGGCGTTGCATCTTTTTAAAATATTTTTACACAATTATTATTTTATACAATTTGATTAATATAACAAAGAGTGCAAACGAAATATGCAATTAGAGGAAGGCAATCAGTCAAAGTAGAAAAACTAAATTATATTAAAATTAATTGATTACAATATAATCAAGAGTTTGTGCACATATTGGCGTGAGATCACAATTATTGGCCAAGGTGACAGATCAGATGTGCAATTCAGATCGCCCGGCACTAAATAATTAAAAATACAAAGTTGGTGCCTCCCTTTCTATCGCATATCGCGTCGTATCGCACCGAAACTGTGGAGTGACACACGCCTGGCAGCGCCTGCTTTTACTTCTTCCTCACGTTCCGCCTATTGGCGTATACATTTTCTGTAAAAGGTTAATTAAAATTGGATATTCCTCTTCCCAGTGTGGAGATGTTAGGGAGATTTTTTTTTGTATTAACCCATGCTTGTGTCGAAAAGGTACGACCAATCAAGCTTCACCGGACTTGCGGGGGAGCGGAAGACTCTACCCAAAAAAAAAGTCATATACCAACGCGTCAGGGGCGGCTCAAGGGAGCCTCGGACCACGGCCTAGCGCGTTCATACTGAAAACATCGTGAAGGAGACGACGCCTGAGGGGCTCCGTCTCTGATTTTCAATTTAGATTTAGGATCTGGGTTAGACAGAAGCTTCTGTCCAGCAGCTGCAGTGTTGTGTTTGTGGTGCGATGGTACTGGCCTGGTAGGAGAACTGCGGGAAGTGTTCCTCCTGTATCCGCGCCAGGTGCGGCTCGTCGGGCGGCGTCAGCTCCACGCTCTCGCCCGTGAACTCCGAGTCGAAGTAGCGCGTGTCCGTCTCAGACTCCACCTGCATAATAATTATAATATGTGGTGTTGGGTTCGTATGGCCTTATAAGGTATTTGGACTGTAGATTCTGGTGCTGGTATTGATAAGGCAAAACAACGACAGATTCAAGAGAACTGAATTTATTATAACGCACAGAACACAAGCACATGGATTTACATAGTTCCTTCGTAGAGAATTCAGTCAAGACTAAGATGGCGTCGAGCCGTCAATAATGACAACTTAAGAACACAAAAATTTGTGTTACCATAAACATGTGGGACATCTCACACACGGCCATCTGACCCCTGCCTAGGCAGAGCCTGTACTATGGGCACAGAATACCAAATAGTAGTCCCGACAGAAGCTGCACTAGGCGACATAATTTATATAAATTGCAACCCTAGCTCCGTTATAATAAAGTGCAATTCAGATCGCACGACGCTAGGCGAAAAGACGAAGTTGCTGCATCTCTCTCTCTCTCTTGTATTGCGCCACTCTACGTCACACGTTTAGACAATGGGGAATTGGTCCTGGGTCGGCCCGAGACCGCTCGGCCGGGCGGTAGGTAGTTATAGCGCGCAAGTTGTAACGTAAAACGTTACGTTTTAAATAAAATTAGAAATTAAGAGCAATTAAAATTTAAATATTTAAATTAATTATAATAACATACTATTTACAATATATCTTATCCATTATAAACAAACAAACAACATTAAAACTAGGAAAACACTTCTTCCACTAGATTAATTTTTTACCCCTATGGTTTATTCCGGCTGACTGTACCCAACTGAGATTCTTTTGTTCCGCCGTGTGACGTCGATCTACGCGCAGGCGCATCGGTCCTAGCTTCGTGACCGTCAGTTCACCTCCAACCATCTCAAGGTGCGCTCATGGACAGCTCCTGAGCGATTCAAACGTTACGTACGAGACGTTATTTCAAATATGTCATAGACATCTTTTAAAATTTAACTTATTACGAATTTGTCTTAGTGAGTGATATTATAACCCCATTGGGTAAGTGTTGAACGTGTTTTTACCAATATTAATGTAGATTTGCTGTTTGACAAGTCTGATAAATTATTGTTCTGAATCTTCATTGATCATTAGTTTGCATTTTTACTATTAGCTATTCTTTCAGTAATAGTTGTATTGTACTTGCTTAGCTAAATAGTTTCTTATTAGTCGAGCGTAAATTAGATGCTTGCATTTTCATTGTCATCTAGGTACCTTCATTTATACTGTTATAAAATAACGGTCTTATTCATGCTACTGCTTGTAAAACCGCTCTGATCGCTATTCACTGCACTTCACCTGCTACGCATCCAGTACTTCCCATATTACAGTGTTGCGTCCTAGTGAACGGGATCAGAGCGGCCCAACAGTGGACTTTTGTTAATCGGGTGGAACGTAAATTCCAGGGTCCAAGATCCGGCTTCTGAAGACGTATTCTTCACCTTCGCCGGCGATCGCATTTCCAATCAACCCCTATTGTCCCTGGAGGTCACTGTCGTGGAGGTTCACGTCCTTGGACCAGCACGCCGTTTCCGGGGAAGTACAGACTTCGTAAGCCAACAGAACAGTAACAGAAACAGAAAGGGCCTTCTGCCCGCGACCCTGCTTATTTTTATTTTATTAATAAATGTTAACTGGTAACTTGGCCGTTTCATTTAAACAGCCCAGGCTACAAAGTACATAGAGTGACGGAGGCCTGCTGGGTGCCAGACAGCTGATATACATACATATTCTGTAGCCTATGTGTGCAAACCTGTAATTGGCTTCCTGTTGCTATTGTTTGTTTTAAAATATGTAAGCATAGCTGTTGGTCTTCCTTGTATTAATAAATAAATATACAACATCCAGACACAAGGCAAACACAAATGCTTATCACACGAATGTTTGCCCTGGGCGGGATTCGAACCCGCGACCCTGTGCTTAGTAGGCAGACGTACTACCAACTAGGACACGGGACCGTTTCTGTCGTCCAAATGAAAGACGCAGTTCGGTTTTCTTTTATTTCCTTGATTATTGGGTGTGTTCGCAACCAATCCGCACTGGCCAGCGTGATCGACTAAGGCATATGGACCCTGATTTCCTCTCGATTGCCACACGTGTATTGTATTTGCCCTCTCACTCTCTCTCTCTCGTGGATCTTTGAATGTTTGTGTGTCGGTCGAAATAATCTATATTAATTAATTATAGTGTTAGATTTCAAGATATAACAACATGTATGAGGTGTGTGTGGAGTGTGTGTGTGACCTGCGGCTTGAAGGGCGGCGGTATCTTCTTGGCGACGAGGTCTGCCCAGTTGATGGTGGCGAAGAAGGGATGGTGCATGATCTCTATGGCGTCGTCGGGCCCGCGCCCAGGCGCTGTGTGTGTGTGTGTGTGTGTGTGTGTGTGTGTGACCTGCGGCTTGAAGGGCGGCGGTATCTTCTTGGCGACGAGGTCTGCCCAGTTGATGGTGGCGAAGAAGGGATGGTGCATGATCTCTATGGCGTCGTCGGGCCCCGCGCCCAGGCGCTGTGTGTGTGTGTGTGTGTGTGTGTGTGTGTGTGTGACCTGCGGCTTGAAGGGCGGCGGTATCTTCTTGGCGACGAGGTCTGCCCAGTTGATGGTGGCGAAGAAGGGATGGTGCATGATCTCTATGGCGTCGTCGGGCCCCGCGCCCAGGCGCTGTGTGTGTGTGTGTGTGTGTGTGTGTGTGTGTGTGACCTGCGGCTTGAAGGGCGGCGGTATCTTCTTGGCGACGAGGTCTGCCCAGTTGATGGTGGCGAAGAAGGGATGGTGCATGATCTCTATGGCGTCGTCGGGCCCCGCGCCCAGGCGCTGTGTGTGTGTGTGTGTGTGTGTGTGTGTGTGTGTGACCTGCGGCTTGAAGGGCGGCGGTATCTTCTTGGCGACGAGGTCTGCCCAGTTGATGGTGGCGAAGAAGGGATGGTGCATGATCTCTATGGCGTCGTCGGGCCCCGCGCCCAGGCGCCGCGCCGGCTCCTTGGTGAGCAGCCCCGCCAGCAGCGCGCGGCACGCCGCCGACAGCGCGCGCGGGAACCGCACCTCCTCCGACACGATCAGCGAGAACAACACCTGAACACACAACACCACTCATTTACAACAGCTTCTAGAGCGCGTTATACAATAGCGCATTGAAGACTTGAGACCATCTGACACACATGTCTAAACTCTTACCTCATGGTCCCTGTTGTAGAAGGGCAGGCGGCCGCACGCCATCTCGTACAGCACCACGCCTGTTCCCCACCCGTCACCAGTCACCAGTCCACTGCTGGTGTGCTCCAGTACTTACCTCATGGTCCCTGTTGTAGAAGGGCAGGCGGCCGCACGCCATCTCGTACAGCACCACGCCTGTTCCCCACCAGTCCACTGCTGGGCCGTAGTCGCTGTCTTCCAGTACTTCTGGCGCGAGGTACTCGGGAGTTCCACAGAACGTCTTGGTCGTGCGACCGATGTTCACCTGTACACACCAGTTTTGAATGTTATAATTATTGACAGATAAAGGTTTTTACAATGAATGCCAGGTGATTAACCCTATCACAAACAGGGAGTTGTTATAAACTTTTTTAATACAGTTGCTCAAAAAGTGGCGTATTGCAGGGACGTATAGCGTTCGGGATGTGGGCTATTACACACTCGTGCTTTTTTTTTACCTTTCCCGCACTCGTGCGTTTTCTTTCCCAACTGTCAAAATAATGTCTATTAAAAAGAAAAACCAACCATAAAGTTTTTACTAAAAAAAATCATATTATGATTCAAGCAAATACGTATATTTCTAAAAAGGAGCTACTAATTTGTTTCAATATCAGATTTAATGATTTGATTAAATGAGTTAGATTAGGTTTCATCATTTCATCACATTAAATTTCATTTTCATTTCATATCAATATAAACATTCTACTGAAGACTTGGCTGTATGGGCATAGTGCTCTTTGCATACCAGAATGGGTGAAGAAAAAAGTTAGTTGTGTTTATTGTTTTTATTATTTTATATTTTATAAATTGCTTTATTTTTTCGCAATTGTATTAAAAATAGTCGTTCAGTACACGCGCGGAACCGTCATTGCAACTTGTTCCGACTGTCAACCCTCGCCTTCGGCTGCGCCTCGGCTCGGGTACACATTTATCGGAACTCTTTGCAATGACAGCCTTTCCGCACTTGTAATAAAATATACTATTACGTCTGTGACTGTATGTGGCATCGTAGCTTCTGATCGGATAAACCGATTTTGAGTTAGTTTTGTTTGACTTTATCTATATTGTTTTTAACTATATTCAGAGAAAGAAAAAACTATAAAAATTTTAGTTCTTCCAATCTTCAATTATTGAATAGGATAGACGACATTGATTAAGGAATCTGAGTGAACGAAGATTTCAAAAATTGGTATCCTGTTGGTTGCATCGATGACATGACTTAATGCTGGAGTACTGATGATGATGATCTGGAGTACGCAAGATACCCAACTCTTCATCCATTTACAGCAGAGGTACAGCGTTTAGGTTCTCCTGACTGTGACGGAAGTTTCTGAATGCTCAATTTAATGTAATTTAAGTTTGCAAAGTTCTGACTCGCAGTAAATAATAACCGCTATTAGAATAAACAGCTACATAGACTGCGTGTGCGTAGACTTTGGAGAAGAGAATGTGTTTATAACTAATAAGATTTAGTTTAAGTATATAAATAGGGTAAGACGTGTGGAGTAGGTAGTTACTTTTTATTATATGTGGGAGTGATAATGTAAAGTAGGGATTTGAGTAAACTATGTGAAATACGGAATTCCTCTTTAGTAAAATGGGGGTTTTATAACCTCGTAAGGCCCAAACATATAAAAAACACTGCTATTCCGGCCCAAGATGGTTTCCTAAAACATAATTTTGCGGCCCAGCGTTCTAAAATTATGACATAATATTGTAACCCATTTTTTTGTTAGGCTTAACGAGGATATGTGTGAAGCAGCATAGACGTGGGTTATTTGTAGAGGCGCGGGGTGTGTGTGTGTGTGTGTGTGTGTGCGTGTACCTTGCAGAGGCCGAAGTCAGCGATCTTGATGTGTCCGTCCTTGTCCAGCAGCAGGTTCTCCAGCTTCAGGTCGCGGTAGATGATGCCCTCCGAGTGCAGGTAGCCCAGAGCAGACACGATCTGAGCGAGAGACCACAACACACATCCAACATCGTAAAAATAAAGGGTAAATAGACAGCAGAACTACTTGTTTTTAATTGATCTATGCTTGTGTCGAAAAGGTACGACCAATTAAGCTTCACCGGACTTGACCCAGAACTACCCTTCAGGTAACAACGCCCATACCCGACGGCGGGGGCGCGGCCAAAACCAAAATTGATAATCAGAGACGGAGCCCCTCAGGCGTCGTCTCCTTCACGATGTTTTTCTGTATCAACGCGCTAGACTGAGGTCCGAGGCTCCCTCGAGTCGCCCCTAGTTGACCTATGCATGTATTGAAAAGGTACGACCAATCAAGCTTCACCGACTTGCGGGGGAGCGGAAGACTCTACCCCCAAAAAAAGTCATATACCAACGCGTCTAGGGGCGGCTCGAGGGCCTCGGACCTCGACCTAGCGCGTTTATACTGAAAAACTTCGTGAAGGAGACGACGCCTAAGGGGCTCCGTATCTGATTATCAATTTTGATTTTGGTTCTAGCTGCGCCCCCGCCGGCGGGTACGGGCACTGTTACCTGAAGGGTAATTGTAACTTGAAGGGTATTCGCTACCAGAAGGGCATTCTGTTAGGTGTAATCAAAATTCTTTGGCTGCTTTAACTGTATCAGTGATTTCGTCGTCACGTTCGGAAAGGATATGTTTGGGACGGCGGCGGAACCGCGTGGTGGGGTGTGGGAAATAGCCCGTACACTTTACAACATAGGGATTGGGATGGAAGGAGCCTTCATCAAAGAAGCATTTGGATGCTTGTTTCATGAAGCCTCTAGCGGAAGGGGTGTCAGGTGACGAGGATGATGGCATGTGGTTGGTGGTGTAGTTACCTCTGCGCCGTAGAAGCGCGTGCGCTCCTCAGTGAAGCAGCGCTCCCGCGACAGGTGGAAGAACAGCTCGCCCCCGTTAGCGTACTCCATCACGAAGCACACGCAGTCCGCCGTCTGGAACGAGTAGCGCAGGCCCTGCACGCACACACACATATTAACATCAAAACAATCCGATGATGAACTTCACAAGAGTGCAATACAAACAGGGCACATGAGGTGATTCAGCCGTGCTGTAGCCGCAGACACCGTCACATTACGGCTGTCAGAGATACTTAGCAGCGAAGGACAGCGCGAGTTTAATACACGCGACATTAATTTGTTTAATAAAAAAAGCAATATAATAATTTGTGGTGGGGCCATGTCACACACGGCCATCTGACCCCAAACTAGGCAGAGCCTGTACTATGGGTGTCAGACAGCTGATATACATACATGTATAAATATACAACATCCAGACACAAGGCAAACACAAGTGCTTATCACACAAACGTTTGCCCTAGGCGGGATTCGAATCCACGACTATCCGTTAAGGTTAACTCTCTCTATAACGCAACCTTTGGGTATATAAATAGGGCAAATAAAAATCGATTGGTCCAAGAATATAGTGTTATCTTCTTCTTCTTTTCGTGTCTATTCGGCGACTAGATATAAGAGGACCAATACTCCGCCACAACTATGGCGTTGTCCGTAGCATTGTACAGGTCCTCGCGTGTGCAGCTGTTGGGACACGCCTGGCAGCACAATAAGTGGGCCATGGTTTGGGGAGAGACACCACACAGACATGCGCTATCCGAGCTGTATCCCCATCTGCACATATTCTCCTTACTTCGGCCAACCTGGGTCCGGAGTCTGTTTAGAGACTTCCAGGTCGGCCAGGGCAGGAGCTCTATTTCTCAAACGTTCGTATGACTTAGCGTTGGCGTCTACGACATAAATCACAGTCGACTTCAAAGTCGAAGGACGCTGTTTTTCCGTATTTCTGAGTCACTCGTCTTCGATATGGTGTTTTGTTTGTTTTACGCAGAAAAAACAAAAACCGGTAGTTTCCGAAACTAAAACGGAACGTAAATCTATGGTCGCTCACTCTGCGGATTGTCGCTCTAGCTCCCACTCCCTTGTCGATCGTATAGGCGTCTCTTTCATGTCGGGGGTGTATCACCGGTAGTGTGTGTGTGTGATCCTAATGTCAATCGAGCGAGAACGTCATCGTTGGATTATAGACGTTATTGCTTGACGTTTTAATCTATCACTCGCTTGCTGCAACGAGTGCTTGTGACCACTCGTTGTAATCGAACGATCCAAAAATGCCGTTTTTCGTTAGACGAGCGTAAATCAGTAGAAATCGAGCGATTTAGAGACACGAACGTTTGAGAAATAAATCTCCAGGTGTTGTGACAGGCTTCAGTCACTCCATGTATTTGCGCGCTATAACTACCTACCGCCCGGCCGAGCGGTCTCGGGCCGACCCAGGACCAATTCCCCATTCCCTAAACGTGCTAGTAGAGTGGCGCGCGCAATACGCGAGAGAGAGATGCAGCAACTACTTCTTTTCGCCTAGCGCCGTGCGATCTGAATTGCACTTTGTTATAACGGAGCTAGGGTTGCAATTTATATGAATGATGTCGCCTAGTGCAGCTTCTGTAGGGACTACTATCTGGTATAGTGTGGTTGTGTTGCACTGACCGTGAGGAAGGGGTGACTGGTGTTCTTGAGCACGCGGTTCTCGGTGATGGTGTGCGCGACCTCGTCCTTCTGGATGATGAGGTGCTTCTGTAGGGACTACTATCTGGTATAGTGTGGTTGTGTTGCACTGACCGTGAGGAAGGGGTGGCTGGTGTTCTTGAGCACGCGGTTCTCGGTGATGGTGTGCGCGACCTCGTCCTTCTGGATGATGAGGTGCTTCTTGAGGATCTTCATGGCGTACAGCTTGCCCGTGCCCTTCTCGCGCGACAGCACCACCTTGCCGAACGTGCCCTTGCCCAGCACCTTCACGAACTCGAACTTCTCCAGCGTCTGCCGACAAAACACTCGAACTAATATGTGTAATACTATGATTTGGAAACACACTCACACTCACAGACACGCTCACACACACAACACACACACATACACTTGCTTTCAATTTTATCTTTAGTTTTTTTTTCCTTTAATAGATTTTAAAATTTCACAATCTACGAGTATTATTAAAATTTCTTGTTTGTATAAACCTCAGTGGAGGCCTGGAGTCCTAAATCACAAGGAATCCTAGTTTAGGTTTCAGCTTTTACAAATATTATAATTTCTTGTAACTAGACTATGATTATTGTATACCCGATCTTATATTTGTAAAGGAAATAAATATATTACTTATTTACTTACTTCATAAAAACAAACAAACAAGAAAACAAAATGGTATCTGTTTTGAAAATCTCTAAATTTTCATGTCGTAAGTATTTATTTAATCACATTTATCGTGAACATTACTAGTCTGCTCCTCAACATTGTTCTCTTACATACATCAGTTTGCATCACGTATGCCAATGCGAAAGCCTCATTTAAATTTAAACAGTTGCGTTGCGATGTAAAATTTGTCAGTGTGATATATCACTGTAGTATCATCTTCCTTTCATCGTACTTAGCCTCATTAAAATAAATCTATATTCAAAAATAATGACGTAGGCTAAGCTACAGGATAGCAAAACTGCAGCAAATATGTTGACGCATTCAGATGGCGGTTGGCGATTAATAAAGCCACTAAATGTGTTCTGGCTCGTGACTGCATGACAAGCGGCCCGCAGCGACAAACAAACAGGCGCTAACCGCCGCCCTTCCCAGAATCGCTGACTCACCGCCGACGCGTTTTCCTTCCCAATCGCGTTTCGGTAGATAACGCACGCACTCTAATAAATAACAGATACGTTTTCCTTGTCACCAGTGCAGCTATCGATACACTTCCAAGTTCCAATCTATATCTCCATCAATCCTGTACATAAATACTTTTTTTTTCTCCGCCAAATATCACTATCTATCCATCCACCAGCAGTAAAACCCAACTTAATTCGCAGCTATTTTTCTCTTGTTGAAAAGTTGCAAATTTGTTAGGCCAGGACCTGATCTATCAAGATACCAAGCAGCCAAGTCCGTTTAGACGTGAAATGGGATCGAATAAACGGTCATAATATTTACTCTGAATTTATTCTTAGTGAGATGAGATTTTTAAACACAACAATACGTTCGATCTGTCTATAAATAAATAAGATCAGTAGATTGTACTTTCATGATTCAAAACGATGGAAAAACGATACCACTTGAAATAAATATGAAATGTTTTCGTATGTGGCTTGCCAAATTATTAAGAATGATTCAACAATGCGTTTCCGGATCCTGAATTCTGACGCATCGCCGACATTCCCTAACTCGCTTTAGCGCCACCATCAATCACTATTTATGCTGTAGGCCTACTATGTAAGTAGCGACAGGCTTGAGAAGCTGTCAAACGCGACATATTGACAGAACTACTATGGCTCCAATGTCTCTATGTCGCGTTTGACAGCTTCTCAAGCCTGTCGCTACTTACATACGTCTCATCGATGTGAAGCCATAAAAAAAAAAATAGTAGGCCTACTGCTGGCGCGTTAAAAAATACAATACAGCAAAAATGTCTTAAAGTGGGACCGGGTATCAGTCAGACAAGGACTAGGTATGGAATAAAACAAAGAAGAACAAACATTAAATATTAATAGATCTTTAGGAAGGAAGATGTAAAGTCAAGTAAGGTTGACGGTACAGACAGATAGGATTCAGAATGGACTAAGGATTACAGATTCGAACCCAGAACCTCCGTAAGGCGAGGGTATTACCACGCGTCTATACAACAACTGATATTGTAGAAGATTGATTAAGGCCTCTCCCTTGAATGAGAGATGTTGCTGTTGATTCTTATGATTTGTCGGTTAGAGATCGCAGCTGTTTTTGATTGCATAGTTATTTATTATATGAACACTGCATCAGCCTATTATCGGGACACGGGATCTGGACACCTTTATGAAGATTTGGAAGGGTCCTGCTTTATGGAACTCGTATCTTGCTGTATGGCGGCCATTACACGGTCAGTCCAGATCGAGATCCGGAAAAAAATATCGAAATTATATGAGATCCGATGTCGCGATCCGACAATCCAACACATTACACACTCAATATGGATGAAGGTCACCGATTACGATCAACGGATCTTGATCTGGACTGACCGTGTAACGGCCGCCTATGAGTAACAGTGCGTCTGGAGTGCAAACGATTACTCCTGCTCTGTTGTTCCAGCTGCCTCTATAACTGCACAGCTGACTTCAACGAGGCCATCCAAAGGTCTGTAGACGTAGCCACTTGGTTTATCAATTTGGAATACTAAAGGAGCGATCCCACAGACGGGGGAAAGAGGGAGCTGCGGGGCGGAATCCGACTTCATAACATGGAGCCTGTAATAGATTGCGCCCGCTTTGGGTACAATCAATGTTACAGGTTGCTTGTTATCTGTCGGTAAGCAGCTTAAGAAATAGTGAGTGACTCACGATACGCCTTGGATCCCTAAAGCTGGTCCCGAGCTGGGCGATGTCCGAGTCGGCGAGGTCGAGGGCGTTGACTCCCCCCGCGACCGCGCCCGCCGCCGCGCCCCCGCTCGGGCCCGACGACAGCTGGCTCGACACGAACCGGATCGCCTCCACCCATTCTTCGCTGCAACCAACATAGGTAGGTACACAATAGTACACATCATTTTTTTCCTCTATAACACTTGCTTAGCTGTGCACCTCTAAGTAATATAAGCCCCCTCCCGTCTTACCCCACAGCGCCTTTTGATCGCTGTTTGGCATACCGGCATATCGTTAAAGTGATGTGATGTCATAGTGCGAGTTGCAGAGATTAAATAAACTGCTCGTACAAGAAATGGTTGGTCCTTCCTACCTGATATGCCACCCTGTTACCACTGTTCCACAAAGAAACATTGATTATTTCTATATTATACATACATACATGTGTGGAAATATCTGTTTTTAATAGTACAATATTTTAATTTTATACAATAAATAAAAATATACCTAAATCCAAAACAGAGGAAAACCAAGCTTATTTTAGTGTAAACCCATTACATCACCCAATTATGACAACCACAACTATGCCTCTTTCTTATATTTTTAGATTATAGGTACATAATATCAAACTACCAAATAGTGTTCGCATTATCTATCCCTTTTGTATTTCATACATTCTGCGTTTCTACAAATAATTAGTTGTTTCTTGTAAGTACTTATATTTCAAAATGTTAATTAGATGTACAGTAGAATTGGTGTGACTAGTAACATTTTTATAATAAGGTTTGCTAAATTAGATATTTGATAATTCAGTTCTTATTTTACATAAACTATACATTTATTGAGAGCCTGCTATCAGTTGTTCATTTTACTTAAAGTTGAAAATTTAAGAAATACAGTCAAAACCGTTTACGACGACACCGTTTAGAACAACATACCGGTTATATTGACTAAAATCATAGGTCCCGGCTGAATGCTATAGGATCGCCTTATAAAAAATACTGCTTTTTACGACATTGCTTATTACGACATACCGCATTAAGCGACTTTATTTAACTAATATTTGAGAATTTATATTTGTTATAACGACCAGTTGTCTTGTTAACAATTTGAATGAGTAACACTATCCACATCTGGTCCTAGTATAATGGACAATGGCCATTAAGATCGCAAAAAGAAAGATGAGTTTAGGGTCTTTTGTAATTCTCCGAAACAAAATACACGTGCAAGCAGTATGCAATGGCCAAAATCCGCTTCCTCATACTATCTATTCAGTCAGTTGGTAACTTTTCTGTCTGTACACAATTTGGAGCGCCAAAGCATTTTGTTGAGTTAATTGTGAACTTATATACTGAACGTGTGACTTTATTAATACAGAACAATTATAATTATACTATAAGTTTTTGTGATTTAATAAAACTACATATACTTACTTAACTAATAAAAATTACTTTGTATTGTACCTCAATAATATCACCGGATGTTACGACTATCGGTTTTTGCGACCAAATATGAGTAGTCCCTTCGATGTCGTTATAACAGATTTTGACTGTATATATATAAACTACACATACATTAAGATAATAAACTGGTTATGAAAAAATGCATGTCTCAGTGAAAACAAACACATAAATCAGATAAGATATACTGTACAGGTTGTTATTGTGTGCACAATAATGTCAAGTTAAAAGTACAAAGTTGTGAGTGTTTGTACTTAACCAGAGTAGTAGTAGTATTGGCTGGTTTCATTCATTATCTGTTGTTTGTATATGTGTGTGTGGCATGCACTGGGCTGCATGTGTGTTGTTGAACCTTTTTCATTGGCCCTGATTCCATAAAACTTAATTTTAAGGATACTTATATGGATACTTTTCATTCATGTGGTAACCAAAAAAGACAAGAAACAATTTATTTATTGGCATAGACACATTTTTAAACATTAATAATAATATTCATTACTAGCTTTCCGCAGCGGCTCCGCCCGCAATACTATCTTTTCTGATAAATTCTAGCCTATGTTATTCCCCGAGTTCTAATCTATTTTTGTACCAAGTTTCACTAAAATCGGTTCACTAGTTTCAGAGTCTATTCAATACAAACAATCAAATCTTTTCTCTTTATAATATTATAGTATAGATTTAGGGAAGAAAAAATATCATTCAGATATGTACAGAAGCCAGCACATGCAGTTGGACATTCGCACTACGAAATTAAAAAAAATCTACCGCTACGGAATACAGGTGCTCTCAAGGTCAACATGTCCAGCCGCATGTGCTGGCTACTGTACATTACAAAATATAATAATTAAAGTACATAAAACAGCAACAAAAACAAATTTAAATTCTTTGCTGTTGTTTAATAAATGTCTTTAATGCACTCAAATTTTGCTATTGACACCTCTATAATTAATTTGTACTGTAAGATAGCAAGTTAGTTTAGTATTCTTTGAAAGTCAGAAAAGACATAATGAGAGAAGAAAAAATGAGAGATTCGAGTGTGCCTTTCAGAATTAGCCCTGGTAGTTGTTTACTGAATAGTGAGGTCGACTAGGTCAGCACATGACTCACACCCAAAATGCCATCAGTAGAAACACATTCACTTGCATTGCTCCATCCATACCCAGTACCCACTCTGCATCAATAAATGGTCATTGGTCATGCTTTACTAAGATGCTCATTAAACTATTCATATGTAATGCAAAATAAACAAAACAAACTGATAACAATAAGTAGTATATTATCATAGTATAATCTCTTCTTTAACCTTAGCTTCATACATAACACTTAAAATTCATCATCATCAAACTCGAAATTAATAACACAATAATAATACTTCTCTGTCACACATTTGCACCTAGAGAAAAACCTTTAGAGTAATAGATCATCTAGCAATAGAACATCATAGAAATTGGTAGTCCTTTGTAAAGTGGGAATTTACCCCATTCTCATAAGAAAAAACAAGAATGCAATCAATGCAACAAAACAGAGTGGAAAATATGGACATCAAATATAGCCAAAAAAAGTAAAATGAAAAAATGTAAACACTGCAAGTAGGTGCAACAGTTACTTTTGAAACTAGTAAACAAATGAATCATCATTAACAATGGGAAAGCACGCTGCAACCCAGGATTATCCTTAAACAAAATCCATAGGGTTTACCAGCTAGATATGTATGGGTTTATCAAAGTAGTCAAATAACTAAACTAGTATATACCATCACTAATGGACACTATCAATAAAAACATTGCAATATTTGAAAGAATGTCTCATTAAGAGACAGACTAAGACAGACCGAAAGCTTTTCATTATTTTATTTATGTAACAAGAGGCATTGATCCAGGGCCAGGGGTATCATGTGGTACTCAAATTCTAAAGCTTAACAAATGTCTAGATACTGCATCTCCATTAATCACTTGGAAAGTCAGTTGTATACTAAAAATGTGATGAAATGTAATGCTTTGGTAAACTTTAGTAACATAATAATATTGCTACACCTGGTGTATAACAATATCCACCCCGAACTTGACTCTGGCCTGGCCATTGACCAAAGGACTGTCGCTAAACATGTTGTATACAAACTGCCACTTTTTCTTCTATCATTCCGATTGCCACAAGTAATATTTTTTCTCGATTGCATTAATCAATATTTACCAAATGGTTTTGTGTTCTTCTGATATGTGTTAGAATATTGTAAAAAATGTACAAACTACTTAATACAAATGATTGTTTGAATGATGCCTAACTCTACACGGGGGTTTGATATTGGCCGCTGAGTCTGGCAAGTGGCAGGTCGTGAGGGTGATGGTGATTGGTGTGGTACTGACCGTTCCTTCTCGTTGTCGACGGAGAAGTTGCGCTCGATGACGGTGGTCCACTGCAGGCCGCGGATGGTGAAGGTGTAGGGCCGCGGCTTGTCCTGCGCCATGATCTGGCAGTCGCGCACCGTGAACTTGTTGAGTGGTTCTCGGTAGTTGTTGCGCTCCGGCTGCGCCTTGAACCCCATCAGGTCGCCGTTGTCGAACAGGATGAAGTAGCGGTCGCGCCAGTTGCGGATGTGCTCGCCGCGCTTCTGTAGCCAGCCCTCTTTTACGATGTTGGCGGCGCTGGGACCCGCGATGCCCTCGGCCATGCTGGATGCGAGCCCGCTGGCTCAGCGACTGCCCCAGCTAGCGCCAGCCCGACGCGGCGACACCACACCACGTTTTCCTACCGAAGCCTGCGCGTTTCACCTCGATTGGCTCACTTCACGGGAACACCAATTGCACATTTTTTATGCAGGATAGCGCGGTTATCGTCCGATCGTGACGAAATTCTGCCGTATTTATTATTTTTCTATAAACTATGTAAACGACGTACGTAGCCTCGCGGTCACAACCCTACTAATTGAAAGAGTTCTGTCTGGCCGATGACGATGAATGGCAATGTCACATATTTTCACTTGCTAGAGCGAGAAGTCCGACACTTTTGTGGATAAACTGAGGACATTTTAATTTTGTTGCGTAGTAACCTATTTTGACAAAATAGTTCCTGCTGTCTGCCACCAGACGTGTTAAACGGCGCTAGTGTCGTGCTTGTTTTTTTTTTATTTTCTACGTTCCGATTCACGCGAATAAAGAGCATTCTACTTATTTTATTTGCTTGCTAAATAAATAGCTTACTTAGCTAGCGCTTGCTTGCTTTGCTGCTTGCTCTGTTGCGTTAAGTAAACAGACTTGATACTGTATTTTTAAAACCCCTAAAGAAATGTTTTTAACCGGGTAAAATGCATTATTACGCTCTTTGATTGAACTCTGCTTGTTCAGAGCGAAATGTCGTTTTGAACAGGTATCGTTCGTCGCTCGAAAAACTTAATGTTATTGTGGTAAATGATGAATTGCTTTTTACTTATTAACAGGCGCTTTTTGTGCGACCGAGTGAAAAAAGGGTAAAACGCTCGCCTAACATTACGGAAGTACCGGGTTCGAATCCCGGTGCGGCAAATATACGGGCTAATAGATGGTACTACAAACTTCGGAAGGTATCTAGATATTATCCAGTTGCTATATAGATATTGGTAGTCGTTATTCGAATCATGTCATCAGTAGGCTTTTAGGTGAGTCAATAATTCAGACACCGTTAATACGCGGTCGTTCAAAGACTTTACAACCCACATAAAGAACAAGATGAAAGAACTAACTGTGTTCAAATTAGAAAGAAAGAAAAAAATATAAGTATATCCCCGGTAAACACAAACAACATTAACAAAAATACAATAAAAATAAAATGGGTTCACGGACAGGGAATTGGGACCGACTCAGCATCACGTTGCAAGGTCAGAAACTCTCACTTGCAACACTGATGTAGATAGGTAGGTAGGTAGAGATAAAATAATAACTTCTTGAAGTTGGTACAAGAAAGATGTCCTCAACTCTACAGATCTAATAAAACGCGCTCCGAGATATCGTTATGAGCCAGCTAGTTCATGATCTAGGACACACTGGTTTCAGTATTAACTCATATCCTACCTAGAACTAGTTGTTAGTTTGCTTCGTTTTCGGTAGCGTGGTGGCAAGGATACGTCAAACCGGTGAACGTGGTGCTGCTTGGGGGGACTGGTCTGCTCTAGTCGATTGCCGGTTGTTTTATTGGTTATATAGTTTAGTTTTTTCTACTTTGACTGGTTGCCTTCCGCTAATTGCATTATTATCGTTTGCACTCTTTGTTATATATTAAACAAATTGTATAAAATAATAATTTTGTAAAAGACCTATTTTGAAAAGATGCAACGCCTGTGGAGTTTCTTCCGGCGGGTTTTTCTCCACAGAAGACAGCCAATTGTGAACCCGCCTCGACGTCGAAAAGTGATTGTAAAATCTTACTTCGAATAAAACATAATTTCATTTCATTTCATTTCAAGGAGGCTTGCTTACAATTAAGTTACAAACCGGAATGTGCTGGTTCGATGCCTGCTGTATCTATACACCGTAAAATTTACTTGAAATCCGCAACATAGTGGTAGTACTTATGAAACTGAACAACTTTCCCTAAGGAACATACTAGGTTTAAATCTCAAAAATATTTTGGAACTTTTCATAAACTTTATTCACGTGACCGGCCACCTATGTATGACAAGTTGAATTTTAATTATTTAATTATAACCAATGTTCCTTAGGGAAATTTGTTCAGTTTTATGAGTACTACCACTATGTTGCGATTGCGGATAAACATCCAATTAATTTCATCTGCGTATCATTTTGTACGTGCTATTACGACAAAGAAAACATCACACTTAAAATCGAAAACCTACACAAGATAGGAAGAAATTCATATTCATATAACCACAGCTTTGTAAAATTCTATAAGGAATAATTTAAACCAAAATAAACTCATAAGTATGTTTTAGCTAGGTAAAGCCCAAAAGGCCTGGTCTAAAGAAGCGTGCGAAAATGCTAATAGTTCACCTACAGCTGTCTTTGCAAAGATCTATCAAATAGCGGCTTTTCCCACGGATCCCGGGTCTTTGCGAGAATCGAATTTAGACTCTTATATTAATGATTTTTTATTAATAAACCATAGACTCATACAAAATAGTTATAGGTTTAATAAGTGTATAACGTAGATCCATTATAATAGATCTTATCAATAAAATTAGAATGATGGTCAGAGAGGAATATTCGAACTCAGTATTGAGGTATTGATGTTAGGACAGGACCAGTTACGTAACAGGCGCTTGGAAGCACGACACTTGAACTTTGCATCGACGTGGGAGTAGCGGGGAGGGGGAGGGGAGGGTGCCACGGTCGATGGTGCCGCGGCTGCGCGGCGCGGCGGCGGCGGCAGTGCAGCAGCGGTCGTCTCCGCGCGCCCTTCGATCCCGCGCCACCGCGAGTGTTGCGATGAAGGTACACCGTCCTTGCCCGTAGCGCGTAGTGTATGCCCTAGCAGTAAGTAGGAGCTGGTTACCCGCTGGGTGTGAGTAGCTAAGCGGCGCCGCCTCTACAGACACCCTCGCGGCGGCTCCGCCATCACCGCTCTTCACGATCACCCAGCGTCCCCTCATCACATCACTCTATCCTTGATTAAGACTCTTGTATCTCTGATCAAACGCTCGCGATTTCATCGTTTATCACCACACAACTTCTCATTGTTTCTCGAAAGCTTTCCTCAATCCCAAGCTCGCGTCTTTGTACAGACAAATCCTAGAGGACTACGCCCGTTTCGTTCCGTTTACATCAGCAACAGTTTTCCGTATAATCAATATTAATATCACTTCATTAAATAGGAACTAAAAATAAGATGTAGGAATCTGCGTCATCCAATCCAATCGATATCTGCGCCTTTCGCGTAGAAACTTTAGACCTTTTTATAGTTTCGTTGAAGTTTCAAGTCATGTTATGTTATGTTAGGTAGAGTGTTATATAGTAGCCTTTTCTACTCTACCTTTATCCAGAAAGATACAGATTAGAAAATGTAGGTATTGTTACTTTAAGATTGTGATCGATCATCTAGTTACATCCTTTGTATTGATATTACAATGTTTGTCGCTTGCTTTGCTAGGATATTTTATAAAGATATTTTTTAGACCTACAGACAGATGTAATCTTATCAATGTTCGTGAGCCTGCTAGTATTAACAAGTGTATCTTTTAATAAATTAGAAGAGGTCCGTCGGTGGCCAAGTGGCTAGGGCCGTTTACTTCCATTCGAAAAGTTCGCGGATTCGAGCCTCGGCACGCACCAATATTGTGGTTTTGATTTTCGAATTCATATGTACGTTTATTCGACGCTCTTACAGTGAAGAAAAACATCGTGAGGAAACCTGCACACACCTACGACGTAATATAATGGTTGTGTGTGAAGTTCACCAACCCACACTTGGACAGCTTGGTCGACTAAGGCCTACTAACCCTGATTTCAGGGTAGGCTCCAGCCCCTCGATGGGGATATAAAATATGAGAGCTGTCAACGACGTATAATAATTCTATAGTTATTTCATAGATTTCAAGTTCATAAGTTGCGTTGTTGCTGCTTATCTAACAGTTTGCTAGACGACCTTTATTATAGAAAATAAAGTTAACACATTTATTTTCATTTTGAAAAATGGATTACCACTTTAACCGTGTGTTTCTCTCATCAATCTTACATCACAGTGTTTTTATTTAACAAATTGGCAGCAGAAAGCGCTCAGTTATTACAAGGATTGCGGGACTATTTGCGTACAGTGTCCTTCCCATTTCATTTCCTATGTCATTATTATTTGTTTGTAATAAATATTTAGAAAATTATTGTGTTAATTTAATGCCTGATCGAATAGGAAAAAGGAATTATTATACCTAGTACCTGTACTTTGCATTACCGTCATATTCTACTAAACTTATAATATCCGTCCTATATAATATAGATAATTTATCCTATTCGTTGTTTTAGTAACCCTTAGTCATTCGGTGTTTTATATGTACCTACCTAGGTATATTGTAGTTTAAACACATTAAATAATTAAATGTTCTTTTCTTTGTTTCAGCAACGCGAAGTAATATTTTTAAACTCGTATAATGCTAAAGCTACCCAAAGGCCTTAAAAAGAAGAAAAAAGGAAAAAAGTCAAAGCGAAAAGGAGAAGACGAGCTATTCACAGAAGAAGAACTCGAACAGTATCGCCGCGAGCATCAGCAGCAGCAGCAACAGCAGGAAGGCGAAGCTCAGCCCAAGGAAAATGAAGAATGGTCTAAATTCAATGATTTGACGACTGGAGTCGACTCGATCCTCAAGAAGACTCAGGGCGACCTTGATCGAATAAAGTCAACTTCGTTTTTTCAGCGCATTGTTAAAAAGGAACCTGAACCACCACCAAAAGTAGAACCAGCTCGGCCTGTAGTCGAAGTCACTGCAGCGGACTTTCCTCAGCTAGCAGCCGCCGCTGCCGCCGCAGCTGTCGGCGACGAGGAACCAAGCTCGTGCGGTGTAACCGACGACGAGTCAGAGGAAGAAGAGGACGATATCTTTGATACTTCATACGTAGAGGCTGTCGAACGAGGTGAAGTCAAACTTGGATACGTGTCTGATTCACCTGAACCCCAGGACGACGATATCTTCGATACCTCTCACGTTGATGCTTTAATCAGAGGACAGGACAATAAATCTTCTAAAGGAAACAAACCTGCACTTGATATTGGTCTTGCGGTTGGAGTTCTCACTGGACGAATTGACAACGTAACCGTTGCCCCTTCAAGGAGATCTAAACGAGTTATTCCTGGAGATTTACTTCTAGAAAGTACTGATCAAGAAGTTACTCCAGCATTGACAGTTGCTCCGAGTGAACCGGTAGAAACTAGTATATTAGATATCGACTCTGATATACCAATCTCGACTCCTATAGACTTAAGCGTCTCTCTTCATACATCGCTGTTACAACAAAGTAGGCGAAATAGTCAGGAAGATTTATCGTTGCGAGAGTCTTCAGAACCTAAACCAGAAGAGGAAATCGATGAATTTACCTTGTTAGCAGCGGAATCTTTAGAATCCAACACCGCAGTCATAAAATTAGAAGAAAAAGAAATCAAACTTGAGCCAGTTTTACAAGAATCATGGTCGGCTTTTGAAGCTGATAAGAGTGACACAGTTTTTGCAGAGTGTATTGTTGAAGATCAAATTGATGTAATTGACCCCTATATCGATCAAGACGATCCATTTGATACTAGCTTTGCTGACGCTGTTGTACCAATCCCACAACAACAAGTGAAGAAAGAAGCAGTACTTTTAGAAGAGGACGACGATTTTGACCCTCGTGCAGAGGAAGTGCAATACAAGTTTAATAATAGACGTAAATCGTCTGTTCGTATACATATAACAAATCCTTCCGGATTTAGGGAGTCTCTTGCTTCTGACGAATCTGCAGTCGATAAAGAAGACGAGTCAAAACATTCTCGTGATTTATTAGGAGGTAGTACCACTGATTTAACACAATTAGTTGACTCGCCCTTAGATCCAGTCGATATTAATGATACGGAAATAGATCCATTTGATACTACCATAGTCGATAAAATTTGCGCACCAGGCAAAGTCGAACTAAAACTTTTAGAACGAGAATTGATTGAGGCCAGCCCTGTTGTTCCCGTGTATCGAGTTCCTAGTGATCCTGATTTCGACCCTCGAGCGGAAGAACCTACAAGCACTACAAAGTCAGAAAGAAGAGCATCTCGACCTGAGAACCTTGTTGTGAGCAAAAGTGTTGTTTTCAACGTTGACGGTGACAGCACAGTCGATTTAAACGTTAAGGTAAAGTCAACCAAACCAGTTACACCGTATTATACAAGAGATTTGTCTATCACCGAGGATATTAACGAAGAATCCGAAACTACTGATACTGTTTCTGATACTCTAACTCGGACTCGCTCAGACGAAGACTTGGCACCTAAAGCAAATTATCAAACAAAGCGGCGACATTCAGAGTACCCATCAGGGAATCGTGTTGTCGCCACTGACTTATTGCACGGTGCACCTGCTAACCTTCCAGGAAAAGTACTATCGCCTTGCGCACCGCCACGACCTCCTGCGCCACAACAACAGACTGATCCATTTGATACATCCTTCGCTAGTGATATAGCTCCTAGCAAGACTGAGCTACGATTACTTGCTAAAGAATTCTCTTGTGAAGATACTCCATCAGCTGTTGGAGCAAGTGGCGAACCGGACTTTCTCCAACCAAACGACGATAGTATCTTTCACGCAAAAGCTCTTACACCTGAGCCTTCAGAAACAGGACGTTTAGTTGAAGAGGATTACGACCCTTTTGATACATCATTTGCTGGAGATCTAAATCCAGGACGAACAGAGCTAAAACTACTCGAATCTGAGTTCCTTAATTAGTTTGACAGAAACCGAATTCGAGATGGCGTACAATCCGTTTTTAAGTATGAATGAAACGGCGGCACCTGTTGCTGATGATGTGCTGAATCCTTTTATGATGGCAGCAGATGCTGAGCCAGCGCCATACAACGGTGATAATCCTTTTGCAGCAAGTAATCCGTTTTCTGATTTCGGAGGATTTGAACCAACCGCAGGTGATACAGTTCCAGCTGACATCTTTGGTGGCCCTGATCCACCAGGACATGGTGCGCGACTTTTTACTGAGACTGCGGTTACCACAGATATTTTTTCTTCTGGTAATGATATATTTACTACTTCCGTTCCATCGAAACCTACTGAATTGGAATTAACAAATACAACAACCGATCCATACCATGCCCCAGGTCAACGACCCCCACCACCAGTGTTTTTACCACCTGAAACTCAAAACCTCATATTGAGCGTGACAGGTCAGATGGAGTATACTAGTTCACATTTACTTGATCGTATTCCACCGACTCGTACCCCGAGTCCGGTGTCGGCGCGTGATATACATTCACCAAGCCCTACTCCAGAGCCTGATATGGTTCCTGAATTGCCAGATGACTCGGCACCTGTAGATGCTTTTGATATAAACTGTAACAAACCAACACCAGCGCGTCCTCCACCAGCCCGACCACCTCGGCCGCCGCCAGTGCCTCCCCCCGCACGCCCAGCCAAGCCTCCTGTTCCTCCTGCACCTGCTATAGCAACTGTCCCTTCAGCCACAGCTGCCGCCGATGACATCAACTTATTTGATGCACCTGTGCCTACTCTTGTTAAACCTACGAAAGAGGCAATTTTGAGTCTTTATTCTGCGCCCAAAAAGGAGGAAAGGCAAATCGATTTCCTCAGTGATGATTTACTAGACAACATTTCTTCAGATGCTGTTAGTAAAACTGAAACTCCAGCTGCAGAGTTTGAGCCAAATTTACTACCAGCAACAACTGAAGCCACCCCTGTTTCTACATCTGTACCCGTAACATCTATGCCTATTGAAACTGTGATGGACACCTCGGAACCAATTGCACTTGAAACAACAACAGTTGATTCATCACCTTTTGCAGACGTAGCAGCAGAGATAAATCAGTCTCAGCGACCTTCAATATCTGAAAAAAATCCTTTCGAAAATTTTGGCGCTGATGATGCCACTACAATGAGTACAAGTCCAGCAACGAATGTTTTCGGTGTGCCGTCAGAGGACGCTTTCATGGAACCCGTAAAAGAATCATCGCATGTCACTTCCGACGTTCATTTTGATTCGCCACCGAGATCTTCTAACGAGGATATGTTCGCAGCTGCTCCGACCAAACAAGTTACTTCAAATATATTTGGATTAGAAGAGTCTGTCGAACCTACAAAACAGGAGACTGGGGACATGAGTTGGAGCGCAGAACCAGCGGCGGCTGATGGTGGTTGGAATCCTCAATTATCGACTGAACCAGGCTGGGGAGCGAATCCACAAGTGGATTCCAGTTGGGGTGCTGAAGTTCCAGAAGCTATGGCTCAAGATGCTTTTCCTGAGTCGCATGATGCTTTTCCTGAGTCCCAAGATGCTTTCGATGCTTTTGCAGCAAAGTTCGATTCAACATCAGCAAATCGCGCACATACTGGTTAGTATTAATTAACGACATCTTTTACTCTACGTATTTTGTTACCTACACGATAGAATAAAGTACAATTATTCATATTATATGTTTTGCACCACTACCAATTAATACACCAACTACTGAAATTATTCCAGCGGCTTGGGGAGACGATGAGAGTGATGCAGCGAGCGGTGATGCTGGCTTTGAAGCAGAAGCATTTGATCCATTCCTGAGCATGGGTGCTCCGCCCCCACCGGCGGCCACGCCGCGGTTCGATCGCGAGGGCTCCAGAGAATCTGATGATGGCTTCAATGTTTTTATTAGGTAGGTTGACAGTAGTTTGTTTCTAGATTTCTTATTATTCTAACTTTATACTATAGGTATTGCAATTATGGCTATAGTTATTCTATTCCATAGCATCTGCCTGTAAACTAGATTTTATAGATTGTGTGTTTCTGAACAGACTGAAACAAACTTTATTTCCAGGCCCGTGGAGAGTGGGACAGGCATGGACGCCGCGGTGCCTGCGCTGGCGCCGCCGCCGCGCCCTCAGGCACTACCGGAATCCCCGCGAGCAAATCCCTTCGACAACACAACCGTCGAAGCACCACGTCCTGAACCGCCTCCAGGTAACTTATTTTATCCGGTACAATTTTCGAATAGGGACCACACGTAATGCTTAAAGCTAAACTTTTTGTTTCATGTTGGACAAAAGAAATTAAAATCACTTTAAGAAGCTGTTGTAGATTTTGTCAGCCGCTGATATCTTTTCGGAAGCTAACCCAGAGGGCATAAAAGGAACATTCACATTCCCACATTCTTTCCCATTCTTTACTGCAAAAAAAAACATAGTTCTGTTGTTTTTTCGGGCATTTAAGTACGTGCTATTATATAATATTCATTATTGAATGTATTATACAGGCACTGGTAATGAACGGGAGGGGAGTGGGGGCGAAACACCACCAACCCCGTTGTTTGATGATGACGTATCGATGCCACTCGAGGACTTCCCGCGCGTCAAGTACGACGGCCCCGGCTGGGAGATGCATCTGAGACAACCCAACAAGAAAAAGATTACAGGCCAGAGGTTAGTAATCTTTACTAAATCAATAGTAAGTCGCACAGCCGAAAAATCAAAATTAAAATATTTTGTATCTTTTGTTTTGCATTATTAGTTAGTACCCAATGTACCTACTCCTGAAATTGTAGGTTCTGGAAGAAGATCTTCGTGCGGTTGACGTACCAGGGCGACAACCCTGTGGTGCAGTTGCTGAACTCGGCCACGGACAAGGAGCCGTTCCAGGAGTTGCCCCTGCAGGCCTGCTACTCCGTCTCCGAGGTGGCTGCGCAGCAATTCGACCAATTCGGCAAGATCTTCACCGTCAAGCTCCAATACGTGTTCTATAAAGAGCGCCCCGGTGTCAGGTTATAAGCGCCTATTATATTTACTGCCCACAGAAACATAAAACAAAACCAACATACATAAAAAAAACAATCGATTTTAACGTTTCCTTTTTTTGTGACAGTATAGCAAAAAAAAAATTTTTTTTTTTAATTTTTTTCTCGACTCAGTTTGCTAAAATTATTCAGACTACTTTTGTTTAATCTCTTTAACACTTGACGAAATAAGATCTCCAAGTTATTTTGGTACGCAGACCAGGGCAAGTGACGAAGGCAGAGCGGCTGACCAACAAGCTGTCTCAGTTCGCGGCTTACGCCATCCAGGGCGACTACCAGGGAGTCAAGGAGTTCGGCTCGGACCTCAGGAAACTCGGATTACCGGTCGAACACGCGCCCCAGGTGACGATCATAGCTTTTAATACATACAAACAAATTTTCCTCAATTAAACTTGTCTAGTTGGACTGCAGAAAGTAACGCAAACAGAGAAAAAGATGATACAAGAATTTACAGATAAACATCAATCAACCAGCTTTAATCATTATTATGGCCCTCAGACTTGATACGGAACTAGGAAGCTTTAATTAGCGAGTGATTATAAATTTATTTCTTACTGGATAAGGAAAATAATTTTCTTTATCTTGTTCCCTGGGCCCTAGAATACCAGATATTCCTGGGCTTTATATTGCATGAAATAAAAGTAGAAATTCTCGTCTTTGTGAACACTGTTGGTGTAATCATGATATTGGTGCAGGTATCCCAACTGTTCAAGCTGGGCTCGCTGAATTACGAAGATGTCAAGCAATTCTCTTGCTGCGTGGAAGAGGCATTGTTTCGTCTTTCAGCTCACCGCGACCGAGCCCTCACCTACAAGATGGAGGAAGTGAGTCACTCTGTCTAATGCGGACACAACGTGAAAAATCTAAAATATATGATCTTTTATCGATGTTTATTTGTGTGTTTAGGTGCAAATCACAGCTGTAGACGAGCTCTACGTGGAGCAAGAATTCGAAGGGTCTATAAAGCGGCAAGTCGCCCGAGTGCGACTGTTCTTCCTTGGTTTTCTCAGTGGTAAGCGAAGTATTACTTAATATCAAACATTATGCATCAGATAGTAGCCAATAGTATACGACTTAGATAATTGTATGGAAATAGTCTTAATAAGAAAAATAGCGTGTCTTATAGTGTGTATGTGATCAGTATTCAAATGTTGTTTTGTGGGCAGGCATGCCCGACGTGGAGATAGGGGTGAACGACCTGCGGCGGCAGGGCAAGGAGGTGGTGGGGCGGCACGACATCATCCCCGTGGCTACCGAGGAGTGGATCCGCGTCGAGAACACCGAGTTCCACGCATGCGTGCAGCCCGACGACTTCGCAAACACGCAGCTCATCAAGTAACACTCTCATGACGATTCAACACATCATTAACAAATAAAATAAAAAATTGGTTGCCTGTAAAGTCGGTTTACTGGCAACGATTGTGTCTCGTTCCGCGCTCTCGCTTGCACTTCAAGCTTTAAATGAAACGCCTCAGACGCGCGGTAACGCCGCATTGCGTCATGTTTTTTCGTGCGTGCAGCCGGCTCCTTCGAATTATAAGACTTTGTCACGTCAAAAATATGTGGGGGACACCTCACACACGGCCATCTGACCCCAAACTAGGCGGAGCCTGTGCTATGGGTGTCAGACAGCTGATATACATACATATATAAATATATGCAACATCCAGACTCAAGGCAAACAAAAGTGCTCATGACACGAATGTTTGCCCTGCGCGGGATTCGAACCCGCGACCCTGTGCTTAGTAGGCCGACGCACTACCAACTAGGCTACGGGGCCGACAATATTATGTCCTATATTTTATTCATTCGCATATTCACAATGTTTTGTTTGAACTAATGTTTAAAAAATATGTTTCATTCTACCCTAATGGTATGCCATAACTGTATTTTAACATTTCACTGTTTGACCAGGCCTTTTCTCTGGTCAGCTGTTGTTTAACACATTTTCTACGTTTAGAGAGCAGGTTGGGAACTGCATATTCTGAATATTATTCCTGTACTCGCCTCTTAAAGGCCTTTATTCACTTTGATGAGTGCAAGTGCAGGTGATTAGTAATTTCGAGTTAAACGACAAAATTGGACAGAATTGGACTCTACTCGCACTACACACCTGTGCTAATCACTCGCAATTACTAATCTCCTGCACTCGTACTAATCAAAGTGAATACAGGCCTTTACGATAAGCTCGCACAGGAAGTGTTGGGTTGATCGCATCATCGCTCTTTAGCTATGGCACGTGGTGTGTTGTCAGGTTCAAGCCGCCGGACGCGTGCTACATCGAGCTGATGCGGTTCCGCGTGCGCCCGCCCAAGAACCGGGAACTGCCGCTGCAGCTGAAAGCGCAGTGGTGCGTCACTGGAAACAAGGTACCTGAACATCATCATCGTTTCTGCCGAAAGACGTTCACTGTTGGACAGAAGCCTCCTCAAAGGATTTATACAACGACCAGTTGCTAACCGTGTCCTTCACCAATTTGGGTTTGTCGGTTCACTATTTGAGGGCTCTACTCACGCTACGTACAGTCAGCTGCAGAGATTGCTACCCAGCTGAGCCACAATAAATGTATTTTTTTAGTACCTACACGATTTTTCGGCACACGTGAATTATGTACGTCTGACGTAAACTATGTGATTTATTCATTGCGAATGATAAATAAAATAAAGTCATGTGCGTCGAGTTGGTAGGCCCGTGCATGCCACACCAATACTCATCTACGCGTCGTCATCGCCACGTTTCGCGCAAATTAAGAATCTGTGTTGTTGTTAGTGATGATTATGAAAGAGACTCGAGTCCTTTTAGTCGTTTATAATAAGACTCGCCTCTTTTTACAAGACTGTAGCTTTTAGTCTTAACTAATAGAATAGGGACTAAAACGACTTGAAAGCTTAAGCGCCTGCAGTCATTTACAAAAGAACTGGCGCTTTAGTAAAGCATGTTAAATGATTTGTAATTATAAATAAATATAATTGTAATTATAAAAAAAATAACTAGTTTCAACAACACACGCCTTACGACTCTCGACTCCCCAAGCAATGAGTCGCCAGTCTTTTAAGTCCTTTAAGCTGTTTAAGTAACGGCTCAGTCTTTTAAGTTAAAAGACTCGACTAAAAAGGCTAGTCTTATGACTAAAGGTTCGGGACTAAAAGACTGAGTCAGTCGTGACGCGTCAAAAATAGGGCGAGTCTTTATTAAAAGCCTTAAAAGACAGAGGCCTCGTTTACGGGAACGCGTGGCGTAGAGCGGCGCGTGCGGCGTCCTATACATTTGGATTGTCCGCGCATCTCAAACAGTATGGGACGCCACACGCGCCGCGCGACGCCCCGCGTCTCCGTAAACCTCTTTCATCACTAGTTGTTGTAGTTGTTATGGTGTAGTTGGTGAAGGTAGTGTGTTGTCAGGTGGAGTTGCGCGCGGACATCCTGGTGCCCGGGTTCGCGTCCCGCAGCCTGGGCCAGGTGCCGTGCGAGGATGTGAGCGTGCGGTTCCCCATCCCCGAGGCCTGGATCTACCTCTTCCGCGTCGAGAAGCACTTCCGATACGGATCCGTCAAGTCCGCGCACAGGTCCGGGAGTTTTACCCATTTTAAATACCTATTATTATGGTGTATTTATTTATTTTTATCAAAATGTACCCTGAAATGTTGAAATAATCGGTCGAAATCGAAACTCAACATTGGCAATAATATATATAAACTATCTAATAATTAACACTATTTTTCCTCCTCATCAATAAATGACACGTTACAATTTTAATAATAATAAATTATTTATTCAGTAACTAACTTCTTATACTACTAGTTTACAAATAGTGAGGAATTCCCAGTAAGAAAATAATTTACTTGTGGCTAGTAAGTAAATGATTCCGCCCTTATCTGGATAGGTGCAGATTTTTTTTTCGATTTATAATAGGACACAGTATTTTTAGTGGAAGACAGGAACCCAAACTAGGATAGCCATTACTATGGGTTCCTGATATCTCCTCCCGGAAAAGGTCAAAGAAAGTATGACAACTATAAGGTAACTGATAGCATCCTAGTCCTTACTTTATAATATTATCAAATTCATAATCATTCATAATAAAAACACTCCAGTGACCTCAAAATAATTTGTGACAGACCAAATTATGCAGTTTAACAAAATTAACACTTCGTGGTGTGGTTGCAGGCGCACGGGCAAGATAAAAGGCATCGAGCGGTTCCTGGGCGCCGTAGACACCCTGTCGGAGTCGCTGATCGAGGTGACGTCAGGGCAGGCCAAGTACGAGCACCAGCACCGCGCCATCGTGTGGCGCATGCCGAGGCTGCCCAAGGAGGGGCAAGGTGGGCTGCCCTCTTTTTTTTATTTTTTTTTTTAATTGACCTATGCTTGTGTCGAAAAGGTACGAACAATCAAGCTTCACCGGACTTGCGTGGGAGCGGAAGACTCTACCCCAAAAAAAGTCATATAGTGTGTGTGTGTGTGTGTATGTTTGTAATGAATAAACTCAAAAAATACTGAACTGATTTCAAAAATTCTTTCACCATTAGAAAGCTACGTTCACCTTGAGTAATATAGGCTACCTTTTACAGCAGGAAAATGCCTCATGCCCTAGAAAGGAAAGCTAGTTTGTTTATAAATCTTTCTTTAATTTTGTGACATAGGTAGGTAAATATAAAAGCTCAGCTTCCACTTGGAGTTTGTAACACTCCGTTGTTATTTGCAGGAGCGTACACGAGCCACAACCTGGTGTGCCGCATGGCGCTGACGTCATACGACCAGATCCCGCAGGAGCTGGCCAAGTTCGCATTCGTGGAGTTCACGATGCCGGCCACGCAGGTCAGCCACATGACCGTGCGCTCTGTGTCGCTGCAGAACCACGACCGCGACGAGCCCCCGGAGAAATACGTGAGATACCTCGCGAGACACGAGTACATGTTAGTACCTCACTTTGTTTCGCATTCTTTAAGTCAAACAGCCTGAAGCGTTAATAAACTGAGCCAGTTAGAACAGCCAGTGAAGTACAAAAAGGTTTACAATGTTGACGCACAGTGTCTCACATGGTTGTAACGATGATCTGCTGAGGGTCGTAAGAAGCCGCTGAATGCGGGCATCGTAAGAACGGGAAATGCAAAAGAACAATTACTGACTATAGTGTCACCATCATCTACTACCAGCCTGCTAGTCTGTCTGCCTGTAACATTCTTCTGCTGAATTAAGATCTTTCTTTGGAATAAGAGGTATTGTTATGGAGCCCACGATGCTGCTCATTCCCTTTCCTGGATACTATTACCTACTTTATACGCCTAAAAAAAATTTGGGTTGGTCTTGGTCCCACTATTTTCTCTTTGGCTGCATCCTTTTTTATCAATAATTGTTATCTGTTGCAGAGTGGGCATCGAGCGCACATCAGGCTCGTCGGCGCCTGCGTACGCGATAGCGGTGGCGCGCGAACCCTCCCCGCCCCCCGCGCCCAAACAAGAAGCCCCCGCGCCCCCCTCCTCCGACTCCGATTCCGATTAAACGCCTCATACAACAACCACATTGACGCACGTCCCACCAAGGCCAAGGCTATGAATGGAGCACGATGAAACATCCTCTTGAGCAGACTTGCTGTAGTGATGATGGATCGTAATCATTTTAGTCCACTCGAACAATAGCTATATCGACAGTTTGGACAGGATGCACCGTCAGTACTGTCACAGGTTCAGTTTACTGCTGCTGGCTTACTTCATAACGCGCGACTAGCTCGACAAGCTGTCAAACGCGACACAATGACAGAACTAGTATAGCTCTTATATCACTATGTCGCCTTTGACAGCTTCTCGAGATTCTCGCGCGTTATGTAGTAATTAATCCTGCAGCAGTATAAACTGGACCTTTGACCAAGTAAGGTAGGGGGCTAGGCCAAACAAACAATAAAAGAAGTCCGAAGCGGAACACATGGAAAAGCTATGGTCTAACTAAGATATGGTTACGAAGCTTATTACGTATGATGATACGTAGATTTCAACAGTATCTATCTTAATTATAGTTATTGTAGCATAGTACGGCTTGCTAGCTAAAAAATATAAGGATATCGGTCCCATCTGGCAGAAAGTACGAAACTTGGCATGAATGTAGCTGTCATATATGTGCTTCAATATCGATATGGAAACACTTCGATAAATTATTGTTTCCCCCCTTTCCCCCCCCTTTTATCTCCCTCATTCTGGTTTTTTGAATTTTATACTAAAACAGTACGTCTGAGGAGTTTACTTTTCAGAGATCAAATCATCGTCGATAAATTGCCTACAAAACGATACTACATTTTATAGTGCTAAGATTAATATATTTCTATATACAGCCATCAACGTATTATGAAATTTTAAAAACAGGCACACTTTTTTCTTCCTTACTTCATTTATAGGAAAACGACAAGAGTGGTGATAAAATGGACTAAAGAAGTCAACTACCTTATACATTAAGCTAAAAAATGACATTTACTTCATAGTCGTAAAGGCATTACTTCTAGAGTTACAGCTCACCGCGTCTGACTCAAGTACTCTTTTTTTTACCTTTTTAGAATACATCTTTCTGTTAACTTTGTTTAGCGTAGATTAGATTCAGATTTTCCAATTAGAAATAAAACAGTCCATGTACTAATCCAGGCCACAGTCTATTTACATGTAAAACTAGCTTTCTGCCCGCGGCTACGCTTGCGTTGTGTTTCGACATTTCCGTATTAATTTTTAACTATCCCACTTTTTTCCGTGATTTTAAAGTATCCAACATGTTGACCGAGTATATAAGGTACCACCATGCAAAATTTCATTTCAATCGGTCTAACAGTTTCGGAGATAAGTCCGTAGAATGTACTGCGCCGTATGAGTTACTAAAGTTTTTTAACTATCCCACGGGAACTTTTTAATTTTCTGGGATTAAAAGTATCTAAGATGTTGACCGGGATATAAGGTACCACTATACACAATTTCATTGAAATCGGTCGAATAGTTTCGGAGATTAGCCCGTACAAACAGACAAACAGAGAAACAAAAATATTTTAAAAAAATCTGGGTATGTACTATATCGCTTCTTACATCCCCTTGAATAGGTTTATAGCATTTTTTTCTATGTACAGATTTTATAGATTTTTTTTTGTTTTTCTTTGCACGGGCTAATCTCCGAAACTATTCGACCGATTTGAATGAAATTTTGTATAGTGGTACCTTATATCCCCGGTCAACATCTTAGATACTTTTAATCCCAGAAAATTAAAATGTTCCCGTGGGATAGTTAAAAAACTTTAGTAACTCATACGGCGCAGTATATTCTACGGGCTTATCTCCGAAACTGTTAGACCGATTGAAACGAAATTTTGCATGGTGGTACCTTATATACTCGGTCAACATGTTGGATACTTTAAAATCACGGAAAAAAGTGGGATAGTTAAAAATTAATACGGAAATGTCGAAACACAACGCAAGCGTAGCCGCGGACAGACAGCTAGTTTTACATGTAAATAGACTGTGGCCTGGATTAGTACATGGACTGTTTTATTTCTAATTGGAAAATCTGAATCTAATCTACGCTAAACAAAGTTAACAGAAAGATGTATTCTAAAAAGGTAAAAAAAAGAGTACTTGAGTCAGACGCGGTGAGCTGTAACTCTAGAAGTAATGCCTTTACGACTATGAAATAAATGTCATTTTTTAGCTTAATGTATAAGGTAGTTGACTTCTTTAGTCCATTTTATCACCACTCTTGTCGTTTTCCTATAAATGAAGTAAGGAAGAAATAAGTGTGCCTGTTTTTAAAATTTCATAATACGTTGATGGCTGTATATAGAAATATATTAATCTTAGCACTATAAAATGTAGTATCATTTTGTAGGTAATTTATCGACAACTATTTGGTTCTTGAAAAGTAAACTCATCAGTCCTACCGTTTTTGTAGAAAATGAAAAAAACCAAAATGAGGGAGGTAAAATGAGGGAAAAAGGGGGGGGTAATCATTTCTCAGCGTGTTTCCATATCGACATTGAAGCACATATATAAAAGCTACATGTATGCTAAGTTTCATGCTTTCTGCCAGATGGGACCGTAATTCAGGTTAACAAGCCGTACTAGCAGTGAACATCAGTGAATTCAACGTGATTTGCTAAAATAAACAATTTTATGGCTGCCATGTCGTACTCATCAATGTTTGAAAACTTACGAAGGAAAAGATCTGTGGGTGTGAATGGTCAGTGTTATTGGAGTAGTTTTTTCCTCGAACGAGGTAAGATCGTTACCACTTAACGGCATTCTACTTTTGAACGCCAATATCGAGAAAGTCACAATAATGTCAGCTTTGTAACAGTAATGAGATGGGTGTAATTGTAGTCATTGGAGGAATACCGCGAGAGAACGACACTTCTCCGAAATACGGAAGACGGGACCATTCGTTCCAGGTTTTGTAATAATGACACAGGTTATTATAGCACATGATTCTATCTGTCTACGTAAATGATTTATAATAATAACATATCTATTGGTTGATAAATTCAATATAATTGAAGATCTAGTCATTATGTATTTATTTATGCATTAAGTAGTTGTTGAAATTTTGGCTGCTACGGTAGAAATAGATAAATTTATGTCGTCGGATATTGATGATAAATTTGATAAATGAGATAATAAAATATAGGAAGTGTATAGAGTGCCGCAAGCGGTAAAATAAAACAATTGGATAAGATGCCGTAAGTTTTACGGTAAAATAGTGACGCCGTTTAATCAGCCGTAAAGTGTACGCACGGCAAAATAACGCGACCGTTTAAAGAGCCGTAAGGTTTGTATTGCATGTCACTGTCATTTGTTATTTTGGGCGTGTGTTGACTTGTTTAGGTTATGTTACCGACTTGATTGATGATTGTTTTGTAAGTGATAATAATATTATATTGCAAAAATCACTATAATGACTGAATTTATGTCATTAAAAGATTTAGAGTCTTATATTAAAGAGTATGAAAAGCAAAATTTCATACAGTTGTGGAAGCGTGATGCACGCAACATTGCAACAATGAAAAAGGTTTGTCCACATAAATTGACAAATTGTAATCCAGAACTACAGTATTACAGTATTACATTTGCGTGCTCAAGAGGTGGCCGCAAATTTAAGACAAAAAGTTCAGGATTGAGAAACAGTTTTACTACTAAAGATGACTGCCCGATGAATATTAAGATTAAGCTTTCATCAGACGGGCAGAAATTACAGATTGCATCTCTTTCTGAAAATCACAATCATAATATTGACAAGGATACTTTTCGTTCATTGCCAAAACAGAGGAAATTAGACTCTGAAGAGAAAAATGAAGCAGAAAATTTGTTACAGTTAAAATGCAACAAGAAACTCCTCCAAGCATACCTACAAAATAAAACAGGTAAACCTATCCAGTTACGCGATATCAGCAATTTGAAAAATAGCAAGCAATGTTCTGTAACAAACTTAGAGAATGTTTTAAAGATCACTAGGCAACAAAAAAAATCTTTTATTTTTTCCCAGAGATCTGATTGTGTGATTCTGAACCGCCATGCAATAGAAAACTTAGAACAGGAAATAAAACATCCCAGTCACGTATAGCTTTAAAGAGAATTTTATTTTTAATTTAAACAACTTTTCGAAGTAAGTGTGTTATTGAGACATAAAAAATAAACTAGTTTTTGTCCTTTTGGCCTGTCTGTTGTAAGAAGAGGTTGGTGTCTCTCTAATCAAAAACCAACAGTAGTCTGCAAGCATTGCAGTGGTCCATTTTCCCTGATAACGCTTTTCCATTGAAGCAATATCTTGGTGGAAGCGCTCACCGTGCTCATCGCTCACTGCACCTAGATTTTCTTTAAAAAAATCTAGATGCGAGTGCAGAAAGTGCATCTTTAATGACATATTGCAACCCAATTCTTTATAAGCATCTAACATTTGATTTATAAGGCTTTCATACTGAGGCGATCGTTTATTTCCGTATAAAAAGAAATTTAGTTATTTCCTATTCTATACGTGATTGAAATAAATTATTATTTTTCTGATATTAGATACCTGATTATCTATAAAATACGCTATAAATTTTTCCCGGGAAATTTTGAGTGTTGCCTAAATAGATGTTGATGACAATATAGTCCAAATCGCTGTAGACGAAACCAATACCCTTCTTGGTATATATTATCAGACACCCTGGATGCAGTCCTGTTTTGAGGGATACCCCGAGTTATTGATGTTGGATGGTACCTATAAATTAAACAATTTAGATATGCCAGTATACGTATTAATGTCCATCAATGGTAATAACGAAGGAGACCCTGTGGCGATTTTTGTAGTCACAGAAGAAACCAGTGATATTATCAGCCATATGATCAAAGTTTTTAAAGAATTCAATCCAAAATGGTGTTCCGTTAAAACCATGTTAACTGACAAGGATTTTGGAGAAAAGTCAGTACTTTACGCAGAGTTTCCTGATGCATCCCACCACTTATGCATGTTCCATGTACTGAAACGTTTCCGAACTGCAATATCAACTCAATCAATGGATATAAATAGTAGTGAAAGAAAAACTTGTCTAGAATTGTTACAAAAAATTACTTTCTCGAAAACTGAATCAGAGTATGAAATTCTGTATCAAAGATTGGTAAACCTAAAACATGAAAAAGTTACTGACTACTATAATAAGAACTGGCATGGTATAAAAGAAGAATGGGTGCAGTGTTATAGGAATAAAATTCTTATGTTTGGTGTCAGAACTACTAACCATTTAGAATCTTTCAATCAGAAAATTAAACAGGTTTGTGACAAGTTTGTAAACCTTGAAAGCTTTTTTGAAAATTTCAATATATTACTTAATAGTATAATAACAAAACGCAATCAAACTGCAAATACCATGTTATTAAAAAAACAAGTTACAAATTTTGAGCCAGGATCTACTGAAGACAAATATTTAAAACTGCTTACACCACACTCGTTTAAACTGGTTAACAAAAATATACAAAATACCTCAAAATTTGAAGTGTCTAGTGATAATACAGCATTTACTGTAATAAGTAAAAATAATCTAGAAAAGGAACACAAAGTTGACATTGAAACCTATAAATGTTCATGTCCCTTCAACATTACCAACTATATTCCATGCTGTCATATTTTTGCTGTCAAGTTGATGGAAAAAAAAGATTTGTATGATGAAGTATTAGTACACAAACGACATTTAAAATCAAAATACATAAAACTTTTTAAAAGTTCATCTTTAGATTTTGATTCACTGTCTCAATTTCAAACCGGTATTCAAACAGTTACTACAAAAAAACGCACCTTAACTACACAACAAAAATATAAGATAGCTGCTACTAAATGTGAGAAAATTGCGTCTATTATTTCTAATTTTAATTTGGAGGAATTTAATGCTAGCTGTACTGAGTTAGACGCATTAATAGAGAATTGGAGCCAAAGAAAAAAAATTAAAATATGTCCAATAGAAAAAAAACACACCGTTACTTCAAAAGACATTGAAGAAACAAACTTTGAGATAGTAGAAGAATTGGTGACGAAGGACGTAGATACAAAGACATTTGGTGAAAATGTAACAATAATTAACCAGATAGATAATGAGAATATCACAGTAGCAGAGGAAATACAAACAGAAAATATTGTGGAAATTGTTGATATCGAAAATTATACGATCACAGAAGAAATATTGGGAAATGAGGAAGGTGAAATAGTAGAAGAATTAATAAAAAAGGACACTGATATAGAGACGGTTGGTGAAACTATAACTATAATTGACAGGACAGGACATATAGACGATGCAAATATCAGAATAGTGGAAGAAACACAATCAAAAAACATAGTGGGAATGGTTAATATTGAATATTATCCAACTACAAAACAAAAAATTGGAAATGAGGAAAGAATAACGGTAGAGGAATTGCTGACACAAGACGTATATTCAGAGACAGTTGGTGAAAGTACAGCAACGATATGCCAGACAAAGCAGAGAGATAATGAGAAAGACGAAAAATTAAAAATAACAAGACAATCTAGTAATGGAGAAGCGAACTTGATGGGATCGATAAAGCTGCCAATTGTAAGAAAAAGAAGAGGACGGCCAAAAGGTCACATGTTAACGGCAGTAGGAACGAAAAAGTCAAAAAAGTCTTGATGTTAGTTTTTTAATACAGTCTTTTCAGTTATATATCAATGTTTTTTTTAACATCCTTTCTTCAGGGCGGGGTATAGGAGTTGGAGTATAGGCTTTGGGGCATTAGGAAAAGCAAAGAAAACAAGTTAAAAAAATTTTTGAACAAAAAGAAATTTTTTTGGACTTAGAAAAATTTTGATCGAAAAATGGAGTTCCCCATGTTGTTTGTGTGGTCGCCCCCTACACGCTCCGCCAATAAAAAAGGTCAGGAAGAACCAAATTTGGAAAAAAATTACAAGTCCATTTTTTTAACGTTTTGACCTCTATCTAAGTGGGGGTGGTTTCTCGAAAAAGCGACCTCTGTAAAAGTTGCTTCTCTAGGTTTGGGGGGGCCATCAGGTAAAATTAAAAAAGGTGTTAAATTGAATAAAAATTTTCGTCTGTTTTTTTAGGGGTGTACATTTCGACCTCTAGCGGGGCGGGGCGTGATTTCCCGGAAAAGTGACCTCAGTAAAAGTTTCTACCCTAGATGTCCCCCAACCGAAAAAAAAATAAAAAGGGGAGGTTATAGAGAACTCGATTTTTCGATCAAAATTTTTCTAAGTCTTTTTCCCATAGTGCCCCGAAGGCTACACTACTAGTAGGTAAGCTTACGGCATCATAACCAATTGTTTTATTTTACCGCTTGCGGCACTCTATACACTTCCACTAGTATGCCGTAAGCTTACGGCATCATAACCAATTGTTTTATTTTACCGCTTGCGGCACTCTATACACTTCCTAAAATATAAAATAACTAACGCTGCAATATTCACCCTAAGAACGACTCTATTGCATTGCTTTTGTTGATACTAGCCATGACATTAGAGTCATAGTTCTATTGTAAATAAATAATATCGTGTTTTTATTTTTAAATAACTACAAATAAGATGTATAAAAGCGCTTATGGGACGAAAAGCCCACCGAGTGTATCTAGTCCAGTTTTCAGAGAGCAGTGAGCCACCGCGCCGCCGCCGCCGCCGCCGCTTTGAGTATGGTAGTTGCAGTAGCAAGGAGAATATTCTTAGCGTGATTAAAGGTGGCATGGCTCTTGTCTCACGTGATAATTTGTTTTAGTGTAGTTGATGGCGTGCTAGAAACATAAGCAATAATGTACCTAACTTATTACACTTTCAGGACGAAAACGACTCGTATAAAAAAGGTACGGTCAGAAGATGAGCAGGTAGTTGATGAGTGCCCACAAAACAACTCCAAATATATACTGTTTTGATAGAAAAAATCATTCAACGATTTTTGTGTGTGCGTGAAGAACAATCTAAATTTATTTTATAACTTTTACAAAAAAAGTTGCTTTTCGGTTGAGTCGTTATTGTCCTAAAGTTGCGTCATGATAACTGCGACGACGCAACCAGATATTGAGTCATTTTGATAACATTGTCGTGCTGTCTTGGTCTCTTTTTTTTTATTTGACCTATGGTTGTGTCGAAAAGGTACGACCAATCAAGCTTCACTGGACTTGCGGGGGAGCGGAAGACTCTACCCCAAAAAAAGTCATATACCTACCAACGCGTCTAGGGGCGGCTCGACGGAGCCTCGGACCACGGCCTAGCGCGTTGATACTGAAAAACATCGTGAAGGAGATGACGCCTGTGGGGCTCCGTTTCTGAATATCAATTTTGATTTTGGTTTTGGCCGAGTCAAGCCTAGCCGAGTTTTGGCGGGTACGGGCACTGTTACCTGAAGGGTAATTGTAACCTGAAGGGGCTGTCTTGGTCTAAGAAGTGCTGTAAGGGTAGTAGTTGGAATGAGATGGCACGGCTGGAAGCGTCCTTGTTATTCAGAATACTCTATGTATTAATATAGATTTGTAAGTGTTTGGTTGTAACTGGTCAGTATTTATTAAGTATACCGAAAAACAACTGAAAACAACAAGAAAAAAATAAAATAAAAATAAATGTAGGTACATGGCCAGCACAAAATATTTAAATCTGTGTGGTCTAATCTATTTTCTATAACGTATACAATTTTGTGCATATAACGGTCCTAATTCTAGAAGTCATGTTTTAATTTTTAATACATAGAAATTAGTCTACTTTCTACACTGTCCGGTGAATATATAGGTATATAGCATGTAAATTGTAAAACTTATTGACGCGCCTGTTGTTCAACGAGAGGCGTACACATTGAACTTATTATGTTCATAGATAGATTGCTTCAGCTTTACCAAACACCATTTCAATACTCATAAAATATACCTTCAACAATTATGTTGTATATAGGTATATTTTACGTTTTCCAGAAAAACATGGAAGCACTTCAATTTAAAATTGAACCGTGACTGCTGGAACTAAGGCCATTATTAGTAAATAAACTATAACCTACAGTACTGTAAACTATTTAACGTAATGTATATCGTTGAGCCCATAGTACCTTTAGCTTGTATAGAATACCCTCCATCACTGGACACTATCCTACTGTAGGGTAAAAACAAACACATTATTAGATCATGTAAAAAGTCTAGATAATAATATTAATAATAATTGTTATAACTCAAATGTTACTCGAGCCTAGAAACAAGAGCTATATAATAATCTAATCAATACCAAAACACTATAGTACTTTATATAATAATTATGTACGTGTACGTAAATACGTTTGAGATGTGTTGCAATGCATGTAAGTAAGCACCTATACAGATGGACCCTATGTTTTGTTGTCAATAAAAATATAACCGTGAACCTTACAGTTTTTAACTAGCTGTCCACCTGCGCAAACACCAAAACCCGTTTTGTTTCTTTGCAACCCACCCAATTTTTGAATAGATAGTTCAACCTAATATTTTTAGTCAAATGATTCAAAGAAATTGTTTACTCCTCATTCATAGCCTTAACACATAATATAATAATAAACACGACCATTTTTACCTCGCGAATAAATCGTATTCCTTCAGGAAAAGTTACAAAAATCGCAAAGGCTGTGAGCGTCCGGTAGTACCCCAGGCGTAGCACCGCTACGATGTGTCTACGCCGTAGCACGCCGTAGCTGTGCGGCTACGGGCCGTAGCCTACTTGCAAAGAAGAATTTGATACTAAAGGTCGTTTGGGATGATTAAATGAAGTATTTCCTCAAACAAACAAA
Organism: Teleiodes luculella; assembly: GCA_948473455.1. Taxonomy (NCBI): domain Eukaryota; kingdom Metazoa; phylum Arthropoda; class Insecta; order Lepidoptera; family Gelechiidae; genus Teleiodes; species Teleiodes luculella. The sequence continues at coordinate 15,110,657 of OX419596.1, forward strand.
CACACTTTAGAATATTAAACTCATAGTATATAGTTAGTGGTCAAGTAAATTGATCACATGAAATGGCAAATGTTTGGAAAGGAGTAAAGCCGGGACAGAAATATACACCGTGAGAAATTTAACTGGTCGTTTATCCGCAACATAGTGAAGAGTACTCATGAAACTGAACAACTTTCTCTGAGCAACATAGGTTGAAATTTCAAAAATATTTTTCAACTTTTCATATAAACTTCAGTTAAGCGACCGGCCACTTTGTATGACAAGTTGAATTTTCAGTTTCATGAGTACTACCACTACGTTGCGGATAAACAATCATTTGTGTATAATATAGTACTGCACATTTAATAGGTAACTGTAACATTTGTTACGCAATTGACCGAACTGACGAGTTGAAACTGACCACTTTAAGATTTCTTCAGAACTGTCTAGTGAGGCTACTGCCGAGTTACTGAAAATGACGAATAAATGAAATTGACCAGTTGGAACAATTGTGAATTAATTGTGAAATTGTCCATAAATCCCCTTAATTTACATTTTAGGCCCAGCGCACACCAGGAGAGGCGCGGCGAAGATACTGAGAACGTATCAATTAAAACTAAACCTTAAATATTTTGACATACGGTTGAAAACGGCATGCCAAAATCGAGTAGCGCGCGGCGCGTCGAAGCTGCCACGAGAGCCGGCGCGAGACCGCGCGCGGCGCCGTATGTCAAAATATTTAAGGTTTAGTTTTAATTGATACGTTCTCAGTATCTTCGCCGCGCCTCTCCTGGTGTGCGCTGGGCCTAAGGATAGGAATTTTGTAGAACAAAAGTGCTACAAAATTCCACAAATCCCCTGCAGCTTTTGTCGCAGGGGATTTGTGGAATAAGCCGTCTTATATTAGATTATATGCATGAAATATAAGGCAATACATTAGGTTATGAATTAAATATCTTAAGTACAATAAGTAAATAATAATTATTCAATGGTAAATAATAATAAGTGGGCCGTAATTTTTTGTTTTATATCTTTTATTTCTTTAATTATTTATTTCTTTTCCAGTATTAAATACACGGTCGACGGATTTATGAATGTGATAACACGAATAATGTATGAATGAGCTCATTTCATGAGTTAGAAATGCAAATTCTAATACATACTCGTATCTAATGAAATCTAGTGAGAGGCCGCGACGACGGTTGACTTCGTAAAGCTGTGGGAAAGGAAACTCAGTTACGTGCATAATTTTTTTGGATTTGAACTTGTTCTTGTACTTATACATTACAAAATTATAAAGAAAGTATGGGAACAAGTATGTATGTTCAAAACAGTATTAAAATACTATGAAACATTTTGAAGTCAAAAGCGGATTTATATTAATTTTATTTACTCTTTTTTGCGTTGGTCATATCTCGTGTTTTTATACTTTAGTAAGTTATTTACAAAGAGTTTTGAAGAGCCAGCTTAAAGCGAAGCTGGCTCTACAAAACTCTTTGGTTATTTAATATGAATGACTGTTCTTATGAACGTGACCGTACATAAATCAAACATATACACATATTTAAGACTATGGAAAAACGTGTTGAAGAAAATCAAATCATACAATATTACAAAGAGAAGAAGACGTGTGTGTGTGTGTGTGTGTATGTTCGTAATGAATAAACTCAAAAACTACTGAGCCGATTTCTAAAATTATTTCACCATTAGAAAGCTACATTCACCCTGCGTAACATAGGCTACCTTTTACCGCGGGAAAATGCCTCAATTCCACGGGAAAACGTTAACGCGGGCGGAGCCGTGGCGGAAAGCTAGTAATGAATATGAATTAATGTATTTTCCGTATTGTTTGAATTTGAAGACCCCACCAATACTGACGAGTTTTTTTGTAATACTTACATCACATATTAATTTGTCAATGTGTGTAGAGCGAGTTTAGGAGGGCAACGAAACGACTCTTTACAAACGGAAGGCAGGGCTATCGAGGACTGCGCTGTATAATTGATGCAAATGAAGTGAGCCGGGCCGGCCGGAAATAGACTCGCATCGATCTAACGTAGCTGCGAAACACGCGACAATGTGCACCTCAACATCCTTTTACTTAGTAAGCACTACAAAAAAAACACTACAAATTGAAATAATTACTAAGGCTATTATCACATAATGTTTTATAGTAAATGGCAGCGGGGCGTAGAAATACTCGGGGGATAAGAGATGCATAGACTCTACCGGCACCTAATGTTCCTAACGCCCTCAGGATCCAACGGAAATTGTTCAGCACATCTGCTGGGTCGAGGATGTGTCAAAGGGAACGCGCCTACCAGCGAGAGAGTAAGAAGGCAAGGCAAGAACAAAAGAAGACGGCCTAACCAATGCCTTCCTATTATTAGACCTACGTCGGACTACCTCTCCTTTTGAAAGAGTTGTCGCCTGTTATTGTGCCTACACAGCATGTGAATGCAGAGGGTTACCTTTAATCACCTCGTAGGAAGCGTTATGTTGGTATAATCTTGCCATATTTCACATTGAAAACATCATGAGGAAATCTGCACACATCTGAGAAGTAATTTCAAGGTTGGTTGGTTGGTTTCAATGCTGTTTCTGGTCTTCAAAAATTTAGTCGCTGAATCGACACGAAAGAAGAATAAGGTTGTGTGTGAAGTTGACCAATACGCACTGGGATAGCGTTGTCGACTAAGGCCTGTCCACCCTGATTTCAGGGTAGGCTCTAACCCCTTATACCCACCTTATACTCTCAACATAAAGTCGAAAACGAATGCATTTTATAAAGTGGTTTTGCCTTATAAAGGGTTAAAGATTACGTTTATTAGTCGCTCTTACGGTGAAGAAAAACATCGTGATGAACGAATTGTTCGCCAAGTGTCGATTCGTCTGAGCTCGAGTGTCTCGACGTCGAGTCGCATTTGCATCGTTACACGCGCTTAATACGTCATTTACGCCGAGTGGATTTATGTGGAGTACGGTTAACACCAAAAGTGTGTAGTAGGGTGCATGACCAACCCGCACTGGGCTAGAGCGGTCGACTACTGCCTATTCACTCTGATTTCAGGGTAGGCTTGAGCCCCTCAGTGGGGACATACATAATTATATGGATTGTTAATGGAATAATGGGTCACCTTTACCTACCTTATTTTTAAAACTTTGTCATATTATAGATAAATCTTCGTGATCTGGACTGCTGGCGCCGACCAGTCGATGTTCGCGTTGAGTGCTCTACTTTGTGACGTCACTTTCCTCTCCGGAGAGTGGCACTTATTAACACCATTAGAATAAAATGTGCCTACTATATAATAGTTGGTCGTATCTTAGACCTAGACTTATACGTGCACAGTAAAATGTAAAAGTGGATGGCACCGTACATTAACTAAAATGTAAAACCTATGTTACTTGAAAGAAATTATTTTATAAGATTGGCGTATCTTTGTTTAGGTGAGTACCAAAACTTACTTTACTCAAAAAAAAATCCAAGCATGTTTTTAATTTGTGCTACTAATTGTGAGCATCAAGCTCTGTTCCTCCCGTTAGTAATATTGAAAATATGGAAGTTTAAGAGTACCGTGTATGACACTACTTTTGAATGCACATTCGTAAGCATTTTAGTTTGTAATGCAACTAGCTCCCTCTACATTCCTATTCGAATGTAAAATTGGTACCTACGTAATGTAATGGTAATTTTCTTCAGGATTTAAATATAAATAATTTTTGTTACCCCGTAACTTAGTTATAATTGTATTACATCCCGTCGAAGACAAAACGTTAAAAAAAGATAAAAGTCATGTATATGAATGTGTAATTTATATCTATAGCTATATTACGTATGGGTCTACGTTTTTAGGCATCAACGAATGTGATACCTAAGTACTTGGTTTTAGGTGGCTTTAGTTAGATAATTCGTGTTCAGTTAGCCGTATGCGAGATGTTGATAAATGGTCGAAGTACATCGAGGACCGTTGCGTTGCTACCTAACAACAGCTTTGATTGCGTTGCGACATTAGACGGGTCAGCGAGCACCATGTTAAATGTCAAAGGAAGAGTAGCGCCTTGCAGCTGAGGGGAATGGCCCATGTGGCGATGGCAGTGGTGGCCGCAGGGCGCGTGCGCGGGGCGCCTGCGCGGGAGACAATTGGGGGGCGCCGCGCGGCGGCAGTATGCAGCGCACTGGCCAGCAGCCGCGCGTCAGTCGGAGCAGCCGGAGGCGCGCCCGATCCGCGCTCACACCCTCACACCGTCGCGCCACTGCCGCAGGCCTGCACTCCGCCGAGCGATGCGCGCCGCCACCCCGCCATAGACCCGGTACGTCCCACACTGTGCCTCAACCGCTTCGCGTAGCGAGCCTCGTAGTGCCCACACACTAACATGCGCTCGACACTCTACAACATCACTCACTGCATTTTGAAACATGCGTTTATATCAGCTGCAAATCTATAGAGTATAGACAGACGCTTATCGTACATATCGCCGTAATGGAACAGGAATCAATGAGTAGTTACTTGTGTAGTAAGTAGTGTGTCAGTAGGTCCAGCAATGTGGCGCGTACCAAGCGCGCGGTGTCAGTGGCCGCTATGTGTCATGTGCGATGACGTTGCGTGACTTTCCCTTCGATTTTGTCGCAGCTTCTTTAACCCTTCGAAATCAAACACAAATTTACAAATGAAATGACATGCTCAATGTCTTGTGAGAATTGCGATTCTGAAGTACGATTAAACAAACTCTGGTAAAAATTCTAAATTCACATACAAATATCACGTAAAAAATTATAATATTCGATATTGTTATAAAATTATTTCACGAAAATGTCAATAATCAATATTTTAATGTGAAAAGTAAGGATTTTTAACAATGTTCATTAATTGTGGACCAGGACGAATCCTCAAAGAAGAGGTCGAGAATGGCACTATTGTAACACTCATGTTAGGTATTACTTACAGGTGTGTTATGTCCCTGACCTAATTGTACGTTTACCAATACTGGGTTAAGAGGAGTGGATTTTTTAAGCTGGTCCTAAAGTTATTGACATTTTAATATGGATTATAAGCGCTCGAGATAACTACCTCATCTAGGTACACCATTGGGAAGAGAGATGATACTTCAATACTGTGTTATTCAAGGTCAGCCTACAACTTCATAACTAGCTCCTCATCGGAAATAATGATATGAGAATTTTAAATTAATTAATGTTAAATACGGTAGATTGGCTTTGCTTGTCTTACAATCAAACACCCAATCTTTATAAACCTCGAAATAAGTCTTTCCAATTTATTACACTAAAAGTTCCCAAGATGATTTTATTTATCTACGGTGATAGTAGTGGTAACATGAGCCAGGTTGTTGCTCTATTATGACAGCAAGGTTTGTAGCGGGTTGAATACACGTAAGAATAAAGAATAAAAGTAATAATTTTACAAGATATACTAAAGTCTTAAGTTCCATATAAGAGCTAGGTATTTTGTACTTAAATAAGTAATTTGAAAGTGCTAATCTACGCCCTCTACAAATCTACGCGTGACTTTTAGATTCTTCTCGTGGGAATAATATTATTTTCTTATTTTCTAGAACAAAGTGTTTCAGTATGATTTTTAAGAAGGATCTAGGATTCAAATGAATAAGTAAGTATGGAATATAGATAGGAAAATTACAATGTTTTGTGGGATGTTATTTAATAATAATAATTTATTTTCCAAACCAGATATACATGATCAATCACTCAATCTTCCGCTCAATATGTGCGTTTGCTACGAAAATATGCACATTTGCTACGAAATTCTTAGTTGATCGACATCTTTGAGGTAGTTTCCATAGGTATAACCACTTCATTATAATTTTACCGTTTGCATTTGTCTGGAAAAAGGGAAGAGAAAAATATAATGATGTAGGCTAGGCCAAAAAAAATAAGCTGCCCACTTTACGAGTATTCCCCTAAAAACCTGTAGCCAAATGGCAAAAAAAAACCGGCCAAGTGCGAGTCGGACTCGCGCACCGAGGGTTCCGTACAAACCTGCAAGGTTTACAAAGTTCTTTCATTACGACAATCGAGTCATAACTATGGTAATCTTATTGCAAAATGAAATTCATAACATTACAATGGGGAAAGATGGAGGAGCATAAATTTAAGACAAAGATCTCTTTATCGTTTAAGTAACTAAGTACTAAGTAAGTATTTCAACTTGATAGCTCTACGCGTTCATGAGGAAAAAAGTAATAAGTTTATATTTATTAAAAAATATATATTTTGTAATGTAACTAAAAATTTAAGGTTTTCGGAATTTTTCCTTTATGTGTGCTATAAAACGTTGCTTCATGCCAAATTTCAAGATTCTAGGTCGACTGGAAGTACCCTTTAGGTTTTGATTCCCTTGCGAGTACTTGCGAGTTTCAAAATATGCAGCTTAAATTGCTGTTTCTTTTGATTGCGTTGACATAGAAGTTTGATTTTGTTACAGCTTAAAGGTATTATAGACCTGAGTATTTGGTATGAATTTCAATTTAATACCTCTACGCGTTTATGAGGAAATGGGTAGTAAGGTTAAAATTATTAAAAAAATATATATTATGTGATGTAACTAAAAATTTATGGATTTCGTAATTTTTCCTTTATCTATGCTATAAGACGTTGCTTCGTACCAAATTTCAAGATTCTGAGTTCACGGGAAGCACCCTGTAGGTTTTGATTCCCTTGCAAGTGTCGAAAATTTGCGGCATAAACGGCTGTATCTTTTGATTGCGTTGGCTTAGAAGTTTGATTTTTTCACAGCTTCAAGGGACAGTAGACCTGAGTAATTGATATAAATTTCAGCTTCATACCTCCACGCGTTCCTGATCCTGAGAAAAAGGGTCTTGACAGACGGACAGACGGACAACAAAGTGATCCTATAAGGGTTCCGTTTTTTCCTTTTGAGGTACGGAACCCTAAAAACGACCAAATGCGAGTCGGATTCGCTTATGAAGGGTTCCGTAGCAGCAAGTAACATAATATAAAAGTTTTTGTAATCCGTTGTAACTTTGGTCGATGTTTTAATAATAGTGAAAGGTAAAATGCGGTTTAAGATTTATGACGTATTAAAAAAAACTGCTTGCTAGATCTTGTTCAAACCAATTTTCCAATAATAATTAATAATTTTACAATATCATTGAGGTTTCTAATATTATTATTATGTTACTAAAAGAATGATATTAGAAACCTCAATATAATTTTATTGAAAGAATACTTTTACTGAATACTTTTACTGAAAATGTTAAAGAATAAATACAAATTAGGTTAGGTAGGTTGATAATTTTAGAAATATTTTGAAAATTGAGTGCATGCATGGAATAGAATATTTAAAAAACCTTATATTTTATTTATTGAAAAAAGACACGCCATCAGCATTATCACATAACATCTACAATATTTACTATATGATATGTTTGTACTAGGCAATAAGCCTTTACAGGCATGTACAACACTTCAAATATACCTAGCGAAATTACTTAAACAATAACAATTCAGTGGTCAGTGGCAAAAGGGTTATCTAATTCTAAAATATTTTTTTTATTTGCGAATTTTTATTATATAAATAGCATTTGCATGTCAGAAAGATGTTACAGGCATAGAGACACATACACCTCTCGTCACCATTCATATGCAATAGCCACCAACGAAAATAATAGCACGTGCCTGTACGTGTATTAGGTATAGTTTGTAGGAAAAGAGAGGTCCCCAGCCTCGTGAAGGTGCACGAAGCGTGTTCGATATAAGTGACGCCCTAGAAGGTCCCCGGTGTGTTGCAGGGGACAGGGCAGCAGGCGGCGCGGCGCGGTGCGGGGGGAGGGGCATGCGGCGCTAATGGCGGCCGAGGAGCGCCGCGCGCGCCGCGGGCCCGCGCCCATCGCCTCCTTCGACCACGACGTCTCTGACGAGGTGAGACAGCCAGTATGTATCCATCTCTCTTACTCTTCGCTAACCTCATACTGTACTTGCTCTTTAACCATCCTGTATTATTGCTTTCGCAACGTTTAAAAGTTGACAGCATTTTAGTTTGAAAGAGATCTATTACTTCAATCTTTTCTTTTGCAGTCGAGCCCCGAGACGAAGCAAACATTCCAGTTACCGGAGATTCGTGAAGATCCGACTGCGGCCGGCCCAAGCGTGGGTTGGGCGCTGCCAGCGAGCACCGGCGCCCCCCCCGGCGTGGGCTGGGTGCCCTCGCTCACCGAGGGCCTGGTGCCGCCCGAGCAGCGCGCGCGGAGCCATTCCACGCCGGGGCTCGCCTCCACCGCGCCGCGTATTGACATCTCCCGCGCCTCCAGCTCCAGCCACCACGATTCTCGTGACAGTTCTCCCGAGCTGGCCCTGTTCGCTGGTTCGGTAGACGCGCCCGATCATCTTGGCTTCCGCGAGGACGGGGCGCTCGAGCTGCGCTCGTCCACCGAAGAGCTGGCCTTTCTGGAGCCGGCGCCGGGCGAGCCAAGCTCGGCGCCCCCCGCGCCCTCCTCCACCGGGGGCGTCGTTCCGCCGCCGCCTCCCCCACCGCCTGACTCGCGGAGACATTCGCGCAAAGACAGCCAGGGTTCCGAGGCGCTGCTCGGCATCGTGGGCCGCACGAGCCGCCTCTCCAGCGTCGGGTCGCAGTGCTCGGCGCTGTCAGGGTACAGCCGCGTATCTCGTCTCTCCGTAGTGTCTGGAACTTCACGCTCACCTTCACCGCACAAAATGCTGTTAGAAACTTCGTTTTGCGGTCCAAAACCTATAGAGACGGATCCTGAGATTTGCGCTGCAGCAGTCGAGGAACACCTCAGGGAGATTGTTCAAATGCAAACGGTTTCCCCCGTGGTTGTGGGGTCAACCGCAGTGTCTACGGCTGCAGCCCCCCCGGACGCGCGGGATCGGCGCGAGGTCCGCACTGAGGTACACGTGGAGCCGGAGCGCGCTCCCCGTTCCGCACCCAATCCCAACGACCCCCCCGCGGTGGCTGTCACGCCCCCAGCTGACGACAAACGCGAAAAGGAATCGCGAAACCGAGCGCGAGTAGAGGAACGACGCGCTAGATCGCGAGAGCGAAGAGATCGCTCTGAGCCTGAAGTATACAAAGGAAAGAACAAAACAAAAGATGTAATTCGAATAAAACTAAAACCGGACGAGGAATATGACGATGACGATGATGACGACGAGGAAAGCGAACGCGCACGTAAGCCAGATTCACTGGCACTGGGCGTGCCACGAACGACGCGAGCGCCTTCCGCTCCCGCCACTGATCGCATCGCACGCTCACCTTCGCCACTACCGCACCTTCCAAGTCGAAAGTCCTCTTTTTGTTCTCTCTTCAAATCTAAAGAAACCATTGCATCACCTGATTCACCGTCAGATGCATTACGTCGCAAAAAAAGTTTGAATGAAGGCCGTTCCAGATCTCGTAGTAAGAGTCGCGATCGATCTGCTCCTCCATCTTCTGCAGGAAAATTGCGGGGATCGGTCCTCTCTTTATTTAAGACGCCACGTCGCAGCACCGCAGCTTCGCCTTCGCCGAGCTCACGTGCAGCGTCCCCTGGCCCTTCTGTAACCGCGTCAGTGCCACCGCCAGCATCGATGCGTGGCCTTAAGTACTACGAGGAATCCCGGGACGGGATTATCCACATTCCACTGCGAACGCCGCCGGACGAGCCAAATGAGCCCCGCGAAACCGTGCGGCCTGCGTCCGCGCCCTGCTCCCGGCCCGCGCCCACCAAACCGATGCAGCGCACCGTGCTCCCCGACGGCAGCATACTGATTCCCCTTCACTCGCCAACGGAGCGCGAGCCACCTGCAGTCTCCGTTGAACCACAGCAGCAGACTTCTGTTGTAGTGGAGCCACCGCCGGCAGACCAGCGTCGCGATCCAGAATCTAAGGTGGAGCGGAAGCAATCGGTTGAGGCCGTGCCACCTGTGGAATCAAAATCACCTCCCTCATCTGCCACTCCTCCTGAGCCCATCGATGTGCCTGAAGCGGCCCCACTAAACGGTACGACCCGATCTCGTAGAAAAGAGCGACTAACATTCACAACGCACGTAGGCAGTACAGAGCAAGTGTTCAGCACACAATTCAGCATCACTAAGACGCCGAGCGTTACTAGCGAGATTTCAGAATCATTCCCGAGCTTACAAGACGACGTACGGGGAGTTTTGCGCGATACACACATCACCTCTGAGCCGAGTGAGGAAGCGGGTAGTGTATTGAGTGTCGCGGCCATTAGTGGTGTTGGAGGGGATGTGTCACCCGGTGCGCGAGATTCATCTGAGTCGGAGGGCAATTCGGACCCGGGTGCGAGAGGAACGGACGCGGAGGCGCGCGGGCTGGTGGTGCAGGAGTCGTTCGAAGAGGAGCTGCCGTACGTGCCGACCACGCTGCCGCTGGAGCGCCCGCGCGCCGTGCCCATGCTGCCCGTAAGAGAGCGCGCCCTTCACACTCACACCACTGGTACGTGTCTTTACTACTCTTATAAGTCTCATTTGTGGCCTCATCATTCATTCAGACATCCACTGACTACTGGACAAATTATCGATACTGCGCTGACAACTAATTAAAATTTATTCATATAAAATCTATAAATTGTAATGAATGCCACCTACACAGATTAGATAACTTTAACCACAGAGAAAAAGGCGTTTTAAAACTTATTAGTGTTCAGCTCCGTAACCGAGAGTTAAAACGGTAGTCTCACGTTAATGATGTTCCTGGCACCGTCGAACAATAGATCACCTTTGTAAAAAATATCACGATTTGGTTATTCGGATCGAATCGGATAAATCTCCCGATTGTCAAAAAAAAGATGATGCCGTGCTTTGGAAAACACGTAACGCCGTTATAATATTTACGGGTAAAGTAACACGAGTCACGATAGAAGCGCTCAATAATTTATGACACTATGGTTTTTAAGCTCGGCTAATGACCTTACAATCTACATTCTACATGAAAAAGAAAAATCAGAATATGTGCAATTTTATTTAATTTTTCGGTAAAAGATTTTATGCTTAACAAGTTTAATGTAATTTTGCCATTTGCAGCGAGCGTTGAACGGCCGCGTTCTGGCGCAGCACGCGGGGGCGTACCTCCCCTGGCGCCCCCACCGCCGCCCCCCGCGCCCGCCGCGGCCCCTCCCCCGCACGAGCGCCTGCGCATCCGCCTGCCACGCCGCGCTTCTGCCGCCACCCCCACTACTACCACCACCACCACCACGGCAGCCAGATCTCGGCCCAGGACTCGCAGCAGTAGCGGGGACGGTTAGTACATAGGAGTTTCATGCTTGACAAGTCCGGTGAAATTTGATACGTCGATTTTGCGACACCGGCGTTGGTCAATAAAGAAACACTCATAATATTATTATGTCAAAAGTCCAGTTCAGCTCTTTAATTTATGTCCCTTTCCCGATTGCAGTGATTGTTCTTGGTTATACAGGTGCTACTTTCAGTTTACCTTGTTTTTCTCGTAAATCGATACAAGAATAGAATCACATAATTTTAAATCAAACTGCATAGCTCAATAAGTACCTAAAATATAGTAGTAGTTTGAATTGTTTGATACCATATTAAAGGCAATTTAGCATTTTTAATTTAAATATTATATTTTTTTCCTACCGCGTAAAACGCAACTGACATTTTTTCTCGCAAATTGCATTGCACAAACGCATTGTTTTACTTATAATAGTTTTCTCAGTATAACGTGGTATAACGGTGTTTTCAACATTAAAAAAAAAAAATCTGTCGTATGCGCCCTTTTTTCTTATAACGGCAGAATTTGTATCGGTTGTCTAGAAGAGATCTCAACTAAGAAATAAACTCGCCCTTATTACATTACTAGCAATCATTTTTTGTGTACAGTAGCCAGCAGCATGCGGCTGGACACTAACGCTACGAAAGTCGCTTCTACTGCTACGGAATAATCTCTCAAGGTCATAATATCCAGCCTCCGCATGTGTTGTCTACTGTACAATAAATTATTGTTCATAAAAAGAAAAATAAAACTAACGCAGTAATGTGAATCTGATATTACAGGGTCATCAGAAACTCGTAAGGCGGAGTGGATAGACTTTTCGGAAGTACCGGAGCGGCGCAAGGCGGCGCGACGCATCCAGACCCTGCCCGCAGCGCCCCCCGCGCCCCTTGCACCCCCCTCGCCCGACGAGCCTCCCCTCGGCTACGTAGAGCCCGATCAGTGCCGCTGCGAGTGCCATCGCGCCGCCTCGCCCTCGTCACACCAACACAGGTAACTATCAAAGTGTGTCTGGGAAATAAAACACGAGGGTAATAATTAATTTAGATTGACTGCCTCAGGCTGTTAATGATGATGATGATGACTGACGGTTTAACATTTGTCTCTTCAAATGTGCTTGCTTTTATAAGCTTGTAACGAGGTGCTTTGCCATTGCCACCTCATTTTCTATTTATTTCTTGTCTAAATTCAACATTCAATTTTGGAATTCTTTCGTCATTCATATTATGTCATCTTCGTCCATTGTTGTTTGGTTTTTCCCTTAACTTCCGTGAAATTACCTAAAGAACTGATATAAATGTAATTTTAACCGCCGCCGTGTGCAGGTATAATATAACATATAAGGATCCATTTTCCTTGTAAATAAAGGTTAAAATTCAGTGTCAGTTCAGCGTTCTTATTTCACCACTAGAGCGTGTAGTGTACGCACTACAATTTACGGCCGCTCCTGACGGCTCGCTCCATCGTATTTTTTGACAAAAGACAACTAGTGCTGGATTAAACGTCTCCCTCAAAGATTTCTACAAAGGCTAGCCCTGGGCCACCCTCATTCTTACAGTGAGATTATTATAATTAAACCTCGAAGACAATTTCACGCAACGTTTTAAGGAGTGCTAACAAGAATATTTTCCACCACAAGAAAGCCGCAAAATAAGCTATCTGGTTTTTTGTTGTCAGTTCTGGAGAGGACGCTGAGGCAGTGCCCTTCACGGCAGACCTGGGCGTGCGCGAGGACCCCCCCAGCTAGCGGCCCCCCCACTCCTCACCCCCTGCCGATTAACACCTTCGGCTCTCTTTTGTAAATCCTATATTCTCTATTGACTCGAAACGAGATGTTATCATTTTTGAGATGTAAAATTTACCCAGTTCATTAGGTAGGCATATATTATATTTATAGTGTCGTTTATATCTCTCCTATTAGACACCGTTGACCTTTGCATTTTTGATGTTTATTGAATTGTTCGAGTGGATATTATTGTGTTTTTATTCGATAGTGTATTTAGCGCGACGCGGCGCCCCTGAGGGGCCCGTGGCGGCGCCTGCGGCCGGCCCTGGGCACGTCGTCATCAATGCTGAACCTGAACCATTCGGTTTCTAATATATTACCTGCGTTTCTTTTAAGGCGGTAAAAGCTATTTAATATAACTAAGTATATTATAATAACATTAAAATAAAATAAATAAGTAGGTAAATATTTATTCTTACCAATTATTTTCCCGTGACTTCACGATGCAATGCACACAATTTCCAGCAGGTAAAAGCTTACTTGACTTCGCTAGATGTAGCTGATTTTAAGTATTATAATTTTATTGGTAAAAATTGGAATGTTAGCTAGTTGAAAAAAATTCATATAGAATGAAGAATACGTTACTTAAGAAGCTGGTGTAAGTGGGTGGGAAGTCCTTGAAATTAAAATTAAACTTGTTTTCTAAAGTTTACACAAAGTAAATAATGGTTTTATTCAAAATTAAAAAACTCAAGAAACGCAGGTAAACTGTTGTCTGAATCACATAGGTTCGCGCATCGTGAGCGCGAGCCCTGACAGTCCCTCTCTTGGCCGGCCCGGGCTCTTTCTTATATTATAGTGCTTCGTTAAATTGAGACTAAGGGACTGTCGGAGCGAGCTTCCATCACACATTTATTGATAGTGCTGTGCTGCGTCCGTACAAAAAATCTATATAACAATATTATAGTAGATTGACGCTAGAGAAAAAATCTACATAATTCAATTTTTCTAATAGTTGTTGAGCAACTTAAACAGTGGCCAAATAATCAATCAGCAGGCGAATACAGCTCAGCGGTAATGCAAGTAAATACAGCTCAGCGGTGATGCAAGTAAATACAGCTCAGCGGTGATGCAAGTAAATACAGCTCAGCGGTGATGCAAGTAAATACAGCTCAGCGGTGATGCAAGTAAATACAGCTCATACAGCTCAGCGGTGATGCAAGTAAATACAGCTCAGCGGTGATGCAAGTAAATACAGCTCAGCGGTGATGCAAGTAAATACAGCTCAGCGGTGATGCAAGTAAATACAGCTCAGCGGTGATGCAAGTAAATACAGCTCAGCGGTGATGCAAGTAAATACAGCTCATACAGCTCAGCGGTGATGCAAGTAAATACAGCTCAGCGGTGATGCAAGTAAATACACCGTGAAATTTTACTGGTTGTTTATCCGCAACATAGTGGTAGTACTTAACTTGAGCAACTTTACCTAAGGAACATAGGTAGCTATATCAAAATTAGTAAGTACCTATTCAACTTTTCATATTATGTAGGTATAAACTTTTGTCGCGTGACCGACCACTTTGTATGTCAAGTGTGAATTTTTAAATTTTAACCTTTTTTCCTTGGGGAAAGTTGTTCAGTTTCATCCACTATGACGCGGACAATCAACCAATTGTATGATCGATGTCAGATAGAGCGTGCGTACTTTCCGTAGATAATCGAATGTAACAGTGGTTTACTATAGGTTCCATGTTAGCTTATTAAAACTCTGCTCACACCGTTATGGAAAAGAACGTGTCGTTGCACGCACAGCGCCATCTCTAATTGTTTGCCAGAAGCCGCCCCCGGCAGCCTCTCATCGAATATGCACACGAGTTGTCACGAGGTGTCTCTGCTTCCACGCTCCAGTTCAGCAGAAGCCTTCATCGTTGTATTTACTAAAAAGCAATCCTGTAAAAATATTAAAGATGTATCTAAATGTTCACGCAATAATTAAAATAGTGTCAAATGTGATTTTCTCTGTATAGAGGCGCTGATTGATCAGCATGATTTTATTATTATAGTGCCAAAGGACTCTAAAGGAACGTGTCTGATTGGATATAATGAACTGACAAGTACCTGATAGTAAAGAAACGAGCTCACTGCGGTCACGTTAATGTAGAGTCTTGGCACGCTATATTAGCCTCCCTCATAGATGCCACCCAACTAAACTATTTATTCCAAACTCAATCAATGCTAAAGTAAATAACCTGTCACATTTTTTAACTTGGCAGTATTTAAAAGTAAAGACCTCTCGTGTAGTTTTAAAACTTTTAACCCGATCGTCTTAATTGTACAGTCAGAGCCATATCTTTCGTTTGAAAAAAAAAACAATTTTTTTACTGCCTCCGGCCAATACGGCCATAACTTTTATGTTTTTGATTTTTTCGAATAAGTATTTCTTTTTGCACCTTTTACCTAGCTCTTGTAAATACCTACGCGTCTTTTGAACCTTATTTAATTTTCAATAATATGATATCTTCACAACTCTGTAAGATTCGGGGGATCGCATGAAAAGACATTTATGTCAAAAATCTACTAGTACTCTAGTACTTATTCGATGAACAAACATTTAAGTATCCAATATAGTAAAAGCAAGACGAGCTAGAAAAACAAAAATTTTTGTCACAAATAATCATATTTTAAGTATATAATAAAACTGTAGAGACCAAATGTCGTCTGTACATAGAAAGAAAAATATGAAATTCGAGTCAGGACGATGTGAGAAGTAAAATAGAACATATCCTGATAATTTTCTTTTCATTTGTTTCTCAGTCTGTTTGTCTGTTTGTACGGGCTAATCTCCGAAACTATTGGACCGACTTGAATGAAATTTTGTACGGTGGTTCTTTACATCTCTGGTCAACATCTTAGATACATTTAAAACCAGAAAATCAAAGGATTCCCGTAGGATTGTTAAAACTTACTACGGAAAACTCGAAAAACAACGCGGGCGTAGCGGGGGCAGACAGCTATTATGTAATATTTACCTTCCTATTTCCTAGTCAGGTGGCCGTGTGGTAGACGTCTTCACTACTTCGTTTTTTTTTTAAAACAGCAACATTGTAATACTTAACTATACAGGTGACGAACTGGAAGTAGAACAAAACAGAGACTTCCATTTGACGTTGACTATCACATCTAATAATGGATGAATCACACTGGTACTTCTTAATTTATTCGAATAATAGGGAGCTTCTATTTTTGAAATGTCAAAAACAATATTTAAATCCGGGCTTTTATATCCAAATCAATTTATATTCTACTAGCTGCCCGCCGCGGCTCTGCCTGCGATAATAGTTTTTCCCGTGGGAATGAGGAATTTGCCAGCAAAAAAAAGTTAGCCTATGTTCTTTTCCTAGATCTATTCTATCTTTGTTGCCAAGTTTCACCAAAATCGGTTCAGTACTTTTGGAGCCTATTCAATTATTAGGAATATTTTAGATATTTTTTTTACACCTTTGAAGTTACTGAAGTTTTAGTAAGGATCCTTCATTTTAGCCTATGTTGCTCAGGGATCATTATGTAGCTTCTCAAAAGTGAAAAAAATTTAAAAATCGGTTCGAATTTTTAAAATTGTTTCGGAGCATATTCGATGCAAACCAACGAACAAACAAACAATCAAACCTTCTTTATAATATTATATTAGTTAAAATAATTCTTTTTTCAGATAATCGGATTTTTTTTGTCTGACTGATATTATTATGTCATAGAGAAAATTATAAATGGTTTCTTCCTTCCTAAACTCTAAAAACTTCTTACAGGAAAATTCATACAAAGAGAAATATATTAGCGGCTCCCATCTCTCTGGTCTATATCATCGAGGCCAAAGAGATTGGAGAGCCGCTTCGATCGAGGCTATGTCGTCGATGGTCTATATCAAAGAGTTTTGAAGAGCCAGCTTCGAAAGCGAAAGCGGCTCCCATCTCTCTGGTCTATATGTATAATTATATTATCTTTGGACGAGTTTTCCTATAAGAATATGTAGTAATAAAATGATAGATTTTGTGTGACGTAATAATAGTCAATTTGTCATTCATTCGTAATTCTTCGGAACACGAATTTTGAAATACAACACGACGAAATCATGAGAGTTTTACTAGCGACTTTGATTAAATTGATAGATAAACATAGATACATCTATACATCCCTTTCAGGCATTAAATTTTTCACTTTGTTTCGTCTTTAATGGTCACTTAAGTATGTTGCTGTTTGTACTTTATTTTATAACTAGCGACCCGCCCCGGCTCCGCACGGGAAAATGGTTATTGTGGGTTATCCTTCAGTATATTATGCATGTATTATACATATAAACCTTCCTCTTGAATCACTCTATCTATTAAAAAAAACCGCATCAAAATCCGTTGCGTAGTTTTAAAGATTTAAGCGTACAAAGGGACATAGGGACATAGGGACATAGGGACATAGGGACGGAGAAAGCGACTTTATTTTATACTATGTAGTGATACTGACAGTGGTAATATAATATAGGTGAATAGGTGTCAGTCTCCAACCGGCTGGTATCAAAGGTGCATCTATGAGGATGGCCATTGGCCAGCTATTTAAACTGTCTCCCGGAGCCCTTTCCACCAATATACATTATATACAATAGGTAACTTGTACAATTTTAATTTATTTTCGTTATTCCATAATATAAGGTACCTATATTATATGTTCATATATTTAAGGTTAGCATCAGTTTAAGCCCAAAAGTTAAGTATACACTGTTTACTTGAGTAGTTACTTACTGCATGCAATAACAAATAATAATAATAATTGGTTTCCTAAAGTTCTCTTCAAAATAGGATGTGACATTAGTTAAAGTTGTTAAATACTTAGGTATTTTATAATTTAAAAATGAAACCAAAAACAAAATATAATTATATGAGCAGAAAAAAATACTTTACAATTGTTCAAGTATTATTTTTATTTTGTCTGCAACTGCTGCGTCAGGATCTAGAAGAGAAAGTACCAAGGCGCGGCAGGGTGCCGTAGTAGTGATATGCCGAGTCAAATATTTTAACATTAGTAGGTATCGGAGTACTTATGTACAATTACATTGTGCAGTATACGATGTATAAGTACATTGCGTAGCATATAGGTGTAAATAAAAATGAAATTGTTGTTTGTGACCGATTCGCTACGTAATGAACTTCAAAATGTAAGTTGATGGAACGGGCTCAGAGGGTCCGCGCGCTACACTGATGCATTTATTGGCATGGTGCTTGAGTACACGTCGTGTACCTCCTACAAAGCGCGCAATGCAAGCCGCCTCAGGTCCAAGTCCAACAGAGTTTACTTTGGCGGCTCTCGTATATTAGTTCATTCGATTACGCAATAATAACGCTATTTAAGAAAGTATTTGCAGATGTTCAAAGTTATCATCGGTTAAGGCGAAAGCCTGAAATATGAAAAATATACATTTTGCTTTGACTTTGGTTTTTCATTTCACTAGCTATCGGGGCTGCCGGGGACTAGGGGCCTTTTTTGCCTTGTACGAGTATTAGGCTTGGCATGTGGGTTGGCGATCAACAGTATGGACTTAAATACTCAGAAAGACGCTGTTACCCGTCCTCTGGTGGAAGTACCTCGGTGGCCTTGAAGAGATGAGGTGTACATTCGGGTTCGATGACATATGTCACACGGCTAACTACTACTAATCATTATTATTGAAAATAACATAAAAATAAGTAGTCGATAATCGTGCTGCCGCGCAGCCGCGCTACGTCTTAAGACGTACTGTGTTCAGGCTCTTCACAAGGTGGACCGACGATCTGGCGAGGATCGCGGGAAGCCACTGAATGCGGACAGCGCAGGTCCGATCATTATGAACATCCTTGAAGGAGGTCTTTGTCCAGCAGTGGACGTCTTTCGGCTGAGATGACGATGAGTAGACGGATCTCCTTTCAAAATAGAGACGTAAAAACTTATCTTTAATACGTAAAATAGACTGTTTCATACCGCATTTTATTAAATATACTTTAAATATTATCACATGAATGGAGGCCTTTCGGAAAAGCCGTTCGCTTAAAAACGGCAGTTATAGTAAAATTGTGTTAATTATTACAATGAAAATGGCTACTAAGCAATAACTCATTACTGTGTTTGCTCCGAAAGCTTTATAATTAATATTCAGTATTCCTGTTATGTCAACTAAAAACTTGTACCTGAAAGAAAGCCGCAATCACTGTTACCGTATTTGCTTCAAAACTTTAATGCTGGTATTCGGTATATCAACTAAAAACATGTACTTGGAAGAAAGCCGCAATCGCTGTTATCTGAACAAAGTATGGTAAATATTTTAGCAACTCAATGTAGTATTCCAGGTATGAAAGTCATTACCTTGTTGCGAAGAAAGTAGTATTTTTTTATATCTTCGAGAATAATCGTAAGAAAGCCACAAAAAAATCACTAGGTGCATAAGGAATCGTGGATGCCGAAAGGGCCATTACACGAATACCGCCGCAATAGCTATTGCGGCAATATTCCATGCACCCATCGAAAAGAAAAAATAATAATTTATTACAAATTCCTAATATATTTTTTATGTGTCGACAGCCTATCACTTATATCACAAAGTTTTTGATGGATTAATTACTGTACAAGTTCATAAATGCATTCATATCACGTAGTTTTATACTTTCAAATAACTATTTCCCCAATTGCTTGCTTGTTATATTTATTTTTGTGTGTTACGAATACAGTGTATGGGCGGGACGCAATAATTTACTTCAAATGATATGACCTGGATGCTTATAGAAAAAAATATGCACGTGATATAAATGGAAGAACGTGACTAGATTCTGCATGACCAATTTCCTCAATTGGATAGTGATCGAAAGGTCGCAGTGAAATGTGTAAATAATTACAAAATCATTAACTGTATCCACGTTTTTAATTGCTTACGATACAAAATTCTGTAACTTAAATGATTTCAGCCTTAAAATTTCGAATTTTCTTATAAGTAAAACTTGTAAAAAAAATTGTCAAAAATGTAAGGACGTAAAGGACAATAATACCGCTTTACAAAATTTTGTGTCGTAAATAGTAAAATCACTAGGGTAGTAAAGTACAACCCATCGATTAAGTTCCCTTACGACCCGAATATACTTCTGAAGAATATTTTATTGTGGCTTATGAAACAATATTATAAATAAACTTTACTTTCGCCACAATTTTACTTAGTCAAAGGCTTACTTATACAATACAACCTATTTTTTTTTTATAAGTAAATGAACCTTACCTCGTATGAACATTTACAGAAGGATTTTTTAAGAGATATCAAAATTTCAAATATTCTGTTAGAAAGAGATCGGCGAGCTGAACAAGAATATGTAAAAAACTATGCCATACGCTAACTGAAATTACGGGCGACGACTGGTGATTTTGTACAAACTTACAGAAATAACTATTTAAAAATTTGAAGAATTACCTAAAATGTATTTTATTGTCAACACACAGAAAAAAATTAATATAATAACAACCAACCAAGATAGCCTTGTATAGATAGGATACAACAGGTAATAATCGTAGCTTGCTTAATTGAGATGACGCCTTTTCTATTCTAGAGGTAGTTTATAATTTAGCATATTTCGAATTTTATTTTACACTTTGTTAAATGTTCACTAAATATGATCCACAGTTCAAGTTGTTTGCAGGGCGTCACGTTCATCACCGCCACTGCTCGGGACGCCTGCAAACACAACCATCATCATGTTATCTACTTACTTATACATTATAAAACTGTACAGGTAAAAAATCTGTACATAGAATAACACTAAATTAAAAAAATGGATAACCCCCGACACAAAACCGTTACTTGATCCTTCCAACAACTAGAAAAGAGCTGATATTCTTCAAATGGCTGAAGATATTTTCTTGGATCATAGCTAAGAACACTCTCGATTGTGACACCTTGCAAACAAAAAAAGCTTGATCAAAATCGGCGCATCCGTTTAGAAGCTACGATGCCACAGACAGACAGACAGACACAAACGTCAAACTTATAACTACCCTCTTTTTCGTCGGGGGTTAAAAAAAGTGCTAAATTATATCCCCGATAAACATCTTGGATACTTTTAATCGTGGAAAATTATAGAGTTTCCGTGAGATAGGTCAAAATTACTACGAAAAATCGGCCGTAGCCGCGGGCAGACTTTGTACAGTCCGGTTCGCGCCAGTACTAAATGAAAAAATTGTATCTGTCACTCCTCTAAATGGCAACGACTACTTCCGTTGGATTCGTCTTGATGTCCTGTACCCCTACCATGAGTTGCTAACGTAACTTACGCGCTCGATATCGACTACGTAAACGTGCATTTAGTATGGAGAAATTTTACTTCAGATAACTGTCAATAGATGGCGTAGTTTTAATTCCATACTAAATGCACGTTTACGTAGTCGATATCGAGCGCGTAAGTTACGTTAGCAACTCATGGTAGGGGTACTGAAAGTGGAACTGTCGGTCGTCAAGTGCTAAAGTGGTGGAGGGAGGAGGGGGGGGGGGGGTAATCAAAGATGGCGAATTTGTACTTTTGTTTTACACTGTAATTTGAAAACTAGTGGACCGATTTCTTTGTTACTAGTTAGTTATTACATAGAGCAGAGTGTGACAGAAGATAGCTTCGGTAACGCGGCTTGTTACACTGCTCTCACGATTCAATTTCAATGGACGTTTGTTTATTGGAAAACTCTTAAGGTGAAGGAAAACACATTGAAGAAACAAACCCAATCTGCACGTAGGTACACCTTTGAAACAACGCGTGGAGTGGAGTCGACTTAAATACTACCACCAAAGTAGCGTGTTTTTGCTAGTATTTACCTTGTAAATGTTGAATTCCGGCGCATGCACTAGCTTCGCGCCGATTGATTTGACCAGTATCCCCATAAACCGATCCTTAGAAACAAAATATAAAAAAATATTAAAACATATGACATTAACATGTTGAAACATGTTTATTATTCTGTCCGAACAAATACATTACAATACAATACAAATATTCTTTATTGACACCAGTAATAAATAGGACTGTTACTACATTTCAACAAAGTCCAACAATACTAGTAATCGCTACTACACACTAATTAAGTATGGGTAGTACCTACTATTATTTTATTCTGTGACACTAGTTTACAAAGTTGTGGTATTGTTCTACATAAATATATTTATTAAATAAAAGATACTATCGCTGTGCATAATTAAAATTAGTTTAAAAGCACGGTGCCTCGGAGCAAAAGGTCAAAAGAGCAAAATGACAAGTGACTATCGCCGGCATCACGGCGAAAAATTTAGGGCAAGTCTTTGCTGTCGGTGTTCTTTGATATACGAGTATATCAGTCGCAAGAAGGATGTAACTATAAAAACATAATTGTTTTAGTAATATTTTATCCAGGCGTCATATTAAATTCTGTACAATTAGACCTCAAAATGAATTCACCTCGTGGCTGATGTAGGGCAAGCGCGGCGCGGCGCGCAGCAGGCGGGGGATGAGGTCCCTCGTCACCAGGTAGGCGAACCCCTGCGGGCACGCGGGCAGCCGCCGGTAGCCCAGCTCCTCCGCGCACACCCCCGAGGGACGCTCCGCCATCACCTGGGGGCGTCAACACCTGCCAGCTGCCAGCCTATATTGAATTGTGACTAGCCCTGCCGCAGGCCATGGCCTCTAAGGGCTGTCACCGCCACTACCGAGACGCTTGCCCTTGTCACTATCAAGATAGTAGTTTTTTATGGTTGTATGTAAAGTTTTTTATAAATGTTAAATAATAAAATAAAATTGAAATATTCCTTCAGCCGCCTCGTACGATACGAACAAAAATAGTTTGGGTTTGGCCAATTTACGAGAACCAAATTATTGGTTTATCTATCAACAAACCTGCGATCCCCAACCCGCCTGCCAGGTATAGGGATTATGATTGCACCTCCCTTCCTACGACAAGACCTTAGTCCAGCAGTGGAGTAGTAATGAGAGTATACGTGACATATCTTTATTTAGCCCTCATTATAATCAAAACGCTTCTTACAATACATCATCTTACGTTATTATGATAGGGCTAATAAACATACCTGCGCCCGGGTTAAAAAGGTACATACGTTTCCAAATACAGTATTGTTCGCGTAGAGCTTCTTGTTTACGAAGTGCTGCAGGATGGGCACGTTGATGAAGGTGTCGTCATCAGTTTTGAGAAGCGTGCGAGCGAGAGGGCAGTAGGTGTGCGCCCACTCTAGCATCGAGAGCGTCTTCAGCGTGAGGTTTGCGTACGAGTCCACCCAGCCGCCCACCACGAGGTCGCCGTATAAATCATCTTCTTGTTCGAGACTTGCACCAATATGCTTATTCTTCTCTGCACGTTCGGAAAACAGACAATGTAAAATATTATAACAACAAAAAAAAGTATTGTAGTTCAGTCGTTCGTTAACAGTTAATGAATTTAAATCCGACCAAGGGGCATGAGTTTACCCTGAATCAGAGTGTGTACACCTTAGTTGACTGCGTTGGCCCAGAGCGGGGTGGTCTCATCCTTTGATTTTTTTCCCATTATGTGTGCAGTTTTCGTCACATCACAACATTTCCTTTCACCGTAAGAGCGTCGAATAAACGCACATAATTATGAAATTGCTTGCTTATCGAGTGGGTTTCGAGGTTAACCTACCCCACAAACTCTGGTGTCGGAATTGTTGAGCCGCCTTAGGCTTAGGCTTAGGGTTTTAAATATGAAATTGAAAATCGGAAACAGATTGGTACGTTCCAAGGCTTGATACCGTGCCTCCCGAATGGAAGACAACGGCTTCAACCATTAGTCCAGCAATCGTCTATCATGATCTGAGCTAGATACATGTATGAGTGTTGTCACCTGTGTCGGCGGGCTGTCCGATGATGAACGCCATGGCGACATCGCTCCTGCTGGCGAGGTGTCCCCATGAGCGGCGCACGGCCTCCCTCTGCGCGCGGTGCGCCCGCGCCGACGCCACCAGCACCACCACGCGCACCCCCTCGCCCCGCCCGCCGCACCGCTCCGCGTGCGCCCGCACGTGACCGCCCACGTACAGCTTCTGCAAACACCTTTATATATAGAGATACATACCTCAAGAGAAAGTAATGGAACCGTATGGGATCACTCGTGTATCTGTCAATCCGTCGTCTGCTCCAGCCAATTAAGCCGGGGTGCACACGTTCGGAAAAAAAACCAAACGGAATGAAAATTCTTTGCGCACACACCAAGTGAATTGAATGGCGATAGCTCTCCCGAGTAGCTCGCTTGGTGCGTACTGAATTTCTAATGAGAATTCCTAAACGTGTGCGTCCAGGGATAAACTGCAATACAAGCATCTTCTTTTATCACAACAATATTACGAAAGGAATTGACGACGGCCGTAAAGCGAGCGGTGAGTGATGTTCTGCGCCGATATTGGTAGTGAGTGGCGCGTGATGCATCGGAGGTAAAGAGCAGGTACCTATTTTTTGATTTTATAGTCTTTACTGAATTAAAAGTACCTATACCTATATATATGTATACAATCCAAACAAGACAGAGATTGCTTACAATTTGTCAATAATAATAAGTACGTTACCTTAGTAAGAATAATCCTTCTATTGTTCTTATTCCCATCTGCACGTTTATATTTGATTTTTCCTGAAGAAACGGAATTCTTCGCTTCGATAATCGCCGCTGTTTTGAAAACAAAAATCCATATATATTTTTAATCCTTTAAAAGTGAACTGCATGTTTATTATTTTGTCATTTAATGGCACAAATCCGTCGTTTGGTCACGGAGTTACATAGGTACGTGCAGACAATGAAGCGATCCACGATCCAGACGCGTGGGGCATGGATTTTGTTTGAGTTACATAGGTACGTGCAGACGATGCTACGATCCACGAGCCAGACGCGTGGGGTATGGATCATGAGTTACATAGGTACGTGCAGACGATGCTACGATCCACGATCCAGACGCGTGGGGCATGGATCATGAGTTACATAGGTACGTGCAGACGATGCTACGATCCACGATCCAGACGCGTGGGGCATGGATCATGAGTTACATGGGTACGTGCAGACGATGCAGCGATCCACGATCCAGACGCGTGGGGCATGGATTTTGAGTTACATAGGTACGTGAAGACGATGCTACGATCCACGATCTAGACGCGTGGGGTATGGATCATGAGTTACATAGGTACGTGCAGACGATGCTGCGATCCACGATCCAGAAGCGTGATTATCCCGAATCGACAATCCAGGAAAGAACTTCCTGGCGCAGACGTATTAGAAGAGCCGACCCCATTTATAATGGGAATGCGCAAAGGAAAAAAGATGAGTAAATAGCTATTTATGCAACTGTTGCATAATGAGTGTTAAATACTAATTATGTACAGTTGCATACAATAGTTTATCTACACTCATACAACAAATTTAAATTAAAGACAAAATAAAGTAATCATTGTTTATTGTAATAATTATTGACATTTTGTATGGTGCAATTATTAAACAAACGTTAATGGCGCGAAAATAAATTTGCAGTAATATCGCACCGCGCATGCGCGCCGCCAAGGTTGCGTTCCGAAACACGCTAGTGTGCTCAAATAGCAAGCATCTGCGTAAAAATTAAAAAAAAAAAACTTCATTTTGTTACAACTTTGCGATAACGAAATGAAATTTGTATGGATCCTTAGTCACGGCTCCATCGAAAGGTATATCATTTGCTTAGCGTTTCTGATAAGTAAATGAAGGATTTACGACATGAGTGTAGATAAAATTATGATTGTTACACTTTTCCTGTAGCGGAGATGGCGCCCTGTTGCGCATGTGTGACGCAACAGAGAGAGAGGGCGGTGGCCGGGAGGTGTGTCGGGGGTGTTTGCTGGACGAGCGCGCCAGCAGCGCCAGCAGCACCAGCAGCGCACGCGACGGGCCGGGGACGCGCCACAAGGCCCACATGCTCATTTGCTGCGGCTAAACAGACTTTGTTTTCTGATTAATTTGACAAATTTATTATAAGAGGTGAATATGTATATTTTCTAGGAGAAAAATACAAGTTATTCATTCACTCTATCAAGGTTACCATTTTAACTGGCTCACAGGGAGCCAGTATATTGAAACGCCTGTATTAGTCATCAATTGTTAATAATTTAAAGATTTAGAGTGAGGCCAGACGAGCATAATTTTTGAGTTGTGATTCGCGCATTTTCGGTCGCGCAATTTAATGTTTTATACAAAATACGAAACTCATTTTGAGTCGCCACCTTGTAAACGAAACAGGATTTTTGTATGAAACCGAATGTAGCAGAAATTGCGCGACCAAAAAATCGCGACACACAACACAAAAATTAAGCTAGAGATAGCTTCAGCCTTAGTGTAGTCCAATGTTCCTGCAAACACACAATCCACTATTGAGTTTTTGTGTATTTATAAAAAAAACTAATAAAGAAATCATTACATTAATATAACATTACAATGAAAATATACACACTTCTGTTTTACTTTTTGTAGGCTCCCTAGCGCTCCGCTCAATTGTAGGTAGAAATTTCAAGGAATCGGCCGAGTGCAACTACTGAGTATCTTTCAAGGAATCGGCCGAGTGCAAGTACTGGGTATCTTTCAAGGAATCGGCCGAGTGCAACTACTGGGTATCTTTCAAGGAATCGGCCGAGTGCAACTACTGGGTATCTTTCTTCTTAAGAACGAGCTGCTTCTTGTACTACGAGAAAGTGAATGCAACAATATCTTCCCATTGTAGAATTATAATTATTATAAGTCTTACAGCTTACTACTAAACTAACTTTACTCCATTGAAGTCTGATTGAAATGCATTAATTTAAATACAATACTTTTTTTCTACTCGTTGTTTAAAAACTATGTTGTATTATTTGATAATATCATTGTAGTAAGAAATCCATTGATAGTATTATACTACTAGAGATTAAGAGCAAAGCAATGAATTGTTTCACGCTATTATTATATTGGCTGACACACTTGACCTTCGATTGGCGGGAGTCTCTAAACATCATTGCAATTGACGTCGTCGCACACTGGTCCCAAAGTAAAAAAAATGGGACATTAAGGATTTTCGGATCAGATCAGGCTGATTTTTTTTTGTAGACAGCTGATGCAATTACAAGTCACTTTTATAGATGTCGTTTTTTTCAAATATGCCGTATATACAGAGATAAAAAATATATATTTTTTTTTTGTATGGACGAAATCGTAATTTTGTCATTTTCTTCCAAGATTCAAACGTATTCAAAATAAATCATAGCACATCTTATAGAGGGACTCTTGTCGTACATTTTTGTCATAGACACTCAACTGCGATCTTTGCGGGTTTAGGAGCTACAGGCACTTTATATTTTTTGGTCAGTGGATGAGGCTGATTTATTTTTTGTAGACAGCTGATGCAATTACAAGTAACTTTTATAGATGTTGTTTTTTTCAAATATGCCGTATCTACAGAGATAAAAAATATATATTCTTTTTTTGTAAGGACGAAATCGTAGTTTTGTCATTTTCTTCCAAGATTCAAACGTATTCAAAATAAATCATAGCACATCTTATAGAGGGACTCTTGTCGTACATTTTTGTCATAGACACTCAACTGCGATCTTTGCGGGTTTAGGAGCTACAGGCACTTTATATTTTTTGGTCAGTGGATGAGGCTGATTTATTTTTTGTAGACAGCTGATGCTATTACAAGTAACTTTTATAGATGTTGTTTTTTTCGAATATGCCTTATCTACAGAGATAAAAAAATATTTAAAAAAATGTGTATGAAAGAAATCTTAATTCTCGTTAAGGATAGGATAGAGGGACTCTTGTCGTACATTTTTGTCATAGACACTCAACTGCGATTTTTGCGCCTTTATGAGCTACAGGTACTTTAGTTTTTATTGTTTTGTATAATTCATTTTCGAGTATTTCATATGGATTTTAATAAATATTGTTAAGGAAAGACAAATAATAATGTTTTCTTTGTTGACAAGTAACTGTCTTATTCATAAAAAAACCTATATACTATTTAAATGCTTGCAATACGGATTACGGATTACTCCACCTATCAACACGAAATTGAACTTAAGACTAAATAATAAAACGTAGAAATGAAATCTTATATCTATAATAATGTCTTATGTACTAAAGGAAGTAAATAAAGGGAAAAACAACGAGAATAAATGCCTTGAATAGGTCTTATAAGTATTACATTTCTTATTAGTAAATAACATGAAATTCGAATAATAAAATATAATATCTAAGGGAAATGAGAAAACTAGAGTAATTATAATATTATTTAATCAAATTCTTATTTACATTATAATTTTTCTCCGTTCGGTCATTTTCGAAGGAGTTGCAAAATCCGTTCGTCATGTCATTTTCGAAGGAGTTTTGCTGCTGTCGTATATTTCGAGATGTCGAATATTATTTTTTCGAATATTGTACAGTTTATAATCTATTTATATAAGGCATATTCGAAAAAAACATCAATAAAAGTTACTTGTAATAGCATCAGCTGTCTACAAAAAATAAATCAGCCTCATCCACTGACCAAAAAAAAAAAGTGCCTGTAGCTCCTTAATCCGCAAAAATCGCAGTTAAGTGTCTATGACAAAAATGTACGACAAGAGTCCCTCTATAAGATGTGCTATGATTTATTTTAAATACGTTTGAATCTTGGAAGAAAATGACAAAACTACGATTTCGTCCTTACAAAAAAAGAATATATATTTTTTATCTCTGTAGATACGGCATATTTGAAAAAAACAACATCTATAAAAGTTACTTGTAATTGCATCAGCTGTCTACAAAAAATAAATCAGCCTCATCCACTGACCAAAAAATATAAAGTGCCTGTAGCTCCTAAACCCGCAAAGATCGCAGTTGAGTGTCTATGACAAAAATGTACGACAAGAGTCCCTCTATAAGATGTGCTATGATTTATTTTGAATACGTTTGAATCTTGGAAGAAAATGACAAAATTACGATTTCGTCCATACAAAAAAAATATATATTTTTTTCTCTGTAGATACGGCATATTTGAAAAAAAAACGACATCTATAAAAGTGACTTGCAATTGCACCAGCTGTCTACAAAAAAAAATCAGCCTGATCCGATCCGAAAATCCTTAATGTCCCATTTTTTTTACTTTGGGACCAGTGTGCGTCGTCGCGTGTCTGGATTTCATGAAGGAAGAAAAAAATTTACGCGCCCATATGGAGTAGTAATCAAAACATACTATGGGTGCCGGCTATGATACAATTTTGTAACTCACACACACATTCACACTTTTCTTTCAAATAGTTGTTCACGGCATGTGACATGGACAACATCACTGTCATAAAATATCAGAAATAAAATAAATAACACGAAATGGTCAATTGTGCGGTGAAATTGTATAAAACCATGCCGCAAGCAAAACTACAAAGCTTGCTGGTATCACATTTTTTTGGTGAGTAGTAAACCGCTTGGTTTTTACAATTTTCGTGGTCAAGTTTTTAGCAGAAAATTATGTTGTTGATTTTTAGTGATGTGAAGTAGTCGATAAAAAATAATATAGAATCGAGTCATCAGCTAATTACTTTTGTATTTCATTTATTTATCGCAGTTTTCCAAAATATCCGGCGCAAAACGTAAATGGGTGCCAACATGCGGGAGAGACCAAAATTGGATTTCAACCAAATATAGCAGAATCTGCTCAGCTTATTTTAATAACAGTAATTACGAATAAACTGAAGCCGGTAAGAAAATTTCTCATTCCCATAGGAAAAGTTGTGAAAGCGGGCGGAGTTGGCACAAAGATAGAATAGACCTTGCGGAAGATCATAGGCTAACTTTTACCGCGGGAAAAAATTCTCATTCCCACAGGAAAAACTTAACGCGGGCGAGCTAGTTGTTAATAATTTACATTGTAATAAATATTATGCAACATCAATGATAAATTTACGAGAAAAATAGGTGGTCAAAATTTTTTTTACACGTAATGTAAAATACGTTATACAATAATGTAAACAGTTAAAAATATAAATTAAAAATATTGTTTTAAAATTTGTAATGTATTTTTATTTGTCTGTCTCTATGCCTCTCTAGGTAGTTCGCTGCTCTCTAGGAAATAACAGATAAGTAATATAATAATATAAGTATGGAAAAGCAAAAAGACAAAATACCAAATGCCCAAATAAGTAAGCAATTCCCAATAATGTTATTCTTTTTGCTTTTCCATTCCATTTGCAAGTTAATCACCATTGTATACGAGAAGTTCGATGAATAAGTCCAGTAGCCATGTGATAAAATGTACGAAAATAATCGATAAATATACGTTACGATTCATACCACATCACATCACTATATTCAAATTCAGTAACCATTAAGTTTCTTGTTTTTTACATGCCAAATAAAGGCAAATAAATGTCGTACTTTATTCATATTTTGTTTTTAGTTGGGTATGTCATAACATGAATGTCTCTATCTTTTTCTAACGTAACGTATTCAAAGATGTGTGATAGAGACTGATATAGTTAAAAGGCAAACCCCGTCTCCCGCTTCCACCTACCCTCCCACCCCTCTGAGCAGCCGCATTGGTTTCGATACAAAATAGGCATGATTACTACTCCATCTGGGCGCGTAAATTTTTTTCTTCCTTCATGCTGGATTTGATTAGAACATGCGCGTGACGCGGCAGGTCTGTGGCTTGGAATGAGAAATGAAACAGAACTGGCAAGTTCGCGCAATGTGCGCTGCTGTGGAGAACAACCCGCCGAAAAAACTACACTGGATCGCATCTTTCGTTCTTAAAAAATGTTAAATATAATTTATCAATAGGTACAATATTGCTTATTTATTATTAACTAGCTGTCTGCCCGCGGCTACGCCCGCGTTGTTTTTCGGCTTTTCCACGCACAGTTTCCCGTAGGATTTGATATTTTCGGGGTAAAAAGTATTTAAGATGTTGACTGGAGATATAAGATACCACCATGCAAAATTTCATTTAAATTGGTCCCGTAGTCTCGGAGATTAGCCCGTATTTATAGTAGAAAAGCTGAAAAATTAAATGGCAATACTGAACTGGAGTAAAGTGAGCCGCAAAGAAAAGATAAATGCAGTCAAAAGTTGCGGGTGAAAGTAAGGATACTCGTTGCTACTTTTAACTTCCTTGAAAAAATCGATGTGTTTGTGTTGAAATGAAATGAAATGAAACGAAAAGAAATATGTTTTTATTCGAAGTAATATTTTACAAATCACTTTTCGACGTCGAGGCGAGTTCACAATTTGGCTGTCTTCTGTGGAGAAGAACTCGCCCACGGGTTTGACGTATGGTTTGTACAAAACTTCTGTTCTGCTCTGTACTTTGGTTCTTGGTGAATACTGCTAAAAACAGTTAGGCACGTAATTTTACTGTATATTAAAATTTTTAAGCAAGATGTAAAAATGTGTAAATTTTTACTTTTTTGGGGGGAAATTGGGACGCTAACAATGTAAATTGGAACGAGACTGGGAAAATTGGGACGAGAATCGGTAAAATAGAGACGGAAGGTGTAATAATTGGGATAACTTCTTAGGGTTGTGTTCAATGTTGATTCTCTTAATTAGGTTTTGAAAAGTGTTTTTACAAAATTCCCAAAAAAAAGGAAATATGATTTTAGGGTTCATCTTTGTATGTTTAAATGTGTGTAACCGAAGACAAGCTCGCTAGACGTTACAGCTGTCCCGGGTTCGAATCTCGTCGAACAAATTTAATATCACTTTGTGAAACTTTCCCCAGTTTGGTTAGGACATTGCAGGTTATATATCACCTAATTGTCCGAAAAGAAAGATGTTTCCGTGCTTCGGAGTGCACGTAAAGCCGTTGGTCTACAAATTTAGTCGTTATAGGAGGCATATTTGTCGAGAGCCATAAACGGCTCAATAACTCTAACACCAGGGCTTTTAAGGTAGGTTCACCTCGTAACCTTGTTTATTATATTTAACAAGGTGACAACCCTGACAAATTTCCCAAATTAGCCTTGTGACGTCCCTATATTTACCCCACGTTCTGGTTAAATTGGGATGACCCATATTTTGGCATTTTTAACAAACAAGAGAATAATATGTACAATAATTTTCCATAACATGTCACCAAGATGCCGCCAAGACAAAAGTTTTTACATAGGTTAGATAGCTAGCGATAACTTATCAGAGAATAAATTATAATGCAACTCAAAGTGTAAATTTTTCCCAATAATAATTTACCCCTTTTTACTCCCGTTTTACTAGTCATTTGCATATGAGAGCTTTCGGGGGTAAACAATCGATCTAGATTAGTCTTATGTTTGGGAAAATGCGTGTTTTTGAGTTTTCATGCGTTTTTCTTTCGACGCAGAATATGGTCGCTAATTTCAACTGTCCGTCTGGTCCAGCGGGTTAAGAGTCTTAGTCTTCTTAACTTAAGACGCGGACGTCAAGAAACGAGTGTTATGGGTTCGAATCCCGCTCGGTGACTTACTTTTTTTTATTATGTTCCCATGCAAAGCTGGGTCGCCCTAACTTATGTTAATACCAATTCAGTTTTGTTTTTAACAACTGTTTATTACACAATCAACTGAGTATTGATATCTCGTGTACAGTAACTAGATAATACTCAATTCAAACTTACCATGGTTCATAATAATATTATGAACTTTGTCAACTGAACTTTACGGTAGGGGTCTACATAATATTTTATACTTCTGTTCTGTTAATGGACCTTCTGCACCTAAGCGGAATTTAATACTATAGCGTAGTAAATATAAACTGTGAACAAACAATCCAACGTAAAATTATAATGTCGCACCTTCAGAATAAAAGTGACCTAACTCAAAAATCCTAATTTGTGGGAAATCGCGATTAAAGTTTAAGATTTTGGGCTTGTCCTACAAAATACTTAATTATTTGTCGCAAATTAGAAAAAATACTGTAAACTGTATTTTTTGTAAGGTTTAGTGTATAAGCTTTCGTATTTATAACATTCTATGTAAGATAAATAATAAATACGATTTTTATATACAGCTGAAATATTACCGTGCAATTTAAGTCACTTTAATACCAAATAGTTCCAGTTATAATACGACTCTCTTTAAATTGGGGCACTTTTAGTAGTTAGTAATTTAGAAATGTTGTCCTTTTTTGAAACTAAACAGACTTAAACTTAACTAGGACAACAAAAACGACCAGAACTTCGGTTATAAATAAAGAGTTTCAAAAATGAATAAGACAACTTAATATTAAAAACTTGTCTTTAACTTAACTTTTTACTTGAAAATACAGTAAGTAAAAAAAAAAAAAAAACTTGAAAATACAACAACTCAGTTGTGTTTAGGTCCATTTAAAAATGAATATGCAGCGTAATTCTCCTACGCATTCGCGAAACATCTCTGAATCGGTCTGCTTAGTTCGAGGGAAGCGGCGGCGCGGGGTCCATAATAAAGAGACCAACATTACTGTTTCTCTCGCTCTAACCAAACTAAGCTTTTTCAATACTACTCAGATGAAAGAGCATCCTTTTTAAAGTCACCTTATTATGAGTCATTTTAATCCTGAAGGTGCGATGTGTGCAGCTGGACCTGGATTGAGGGTTCATTTTTTTAAAGTTTACGAAACGATTTGAGATTTATTTTTAAAATAGTAAAAACATAATTAAGGCACAGGGCCATGCATTTCTCAAACGTAAATTAGAAATGTTATGATTAAATAACTTGGGGCCTCAATCCAGATGCACACTACATATTTATTGCGTTTAATAATTATACTTCACTGGTTCCTCCGAAAGATTATTATACAAATTCAAATTCAAATTCAAATGATTTTATTGCATTAAATATGGTTATAAAGATGTTACAATTTTTGTCAATAGTGTCACACATCTAGCCTAAATACATATTAAGCATGCAAACAATATATTTCCTTATTCTAATATTTTTTTACAAAAGGTACACGATCCCTTCTGGTGTTCCAAGAATTCCTTTGTTGAATAGAATATATGCCCTAGTAGCCATTTTTTTAGTATGCTTTTAAACCTTCTTAATGTGTAATTCTTAAATGTATGAGGTATTTTATTATATATGGCCTTGCACATAGCATAACAATTTTTCTTAAATCTAGCACTCTTTGGTACAACATCATAAACTAGTGTATCCTTATTTCTTAAGTTTCTAGACGTCAGATCTTTTGTCTTGGTAAATAATGTCAAGTTTTGATGCGTGAATACAGCTACTTCTAGGATATAAATGCAAGGTAAGGGTAAGATCTTAAGCGCGGTAAACAGGGGTTTACAAGAAGCATCTGGTGCTGCCCCAACTATTGCTCTTACACACTTTTTTTGCGCTACAAATGCTTTGTTGACATCAGTACCATTTCCCCATATAATAATACCATAACGAAGGACAGATTCAACATATGCAAAGTATGTCGTTATGGCAGTATTTCTAGATGCAACTTTGGATAATTTCCAAAGTGCATAAGAGAAACGATTTATTTTGTTGCAAGTGTAAGTTACATGATCTTTCCAATTTAATGTACTGTCAATTTTGATTCCAAGGAATGTAGCACAGTCTGTCCTTTGGATCATTTTATCACTATTAAGTCTTATATCTAAATACATATTATTGAAATTCATATAAGTAGTCTTCTTGATATTAATATTTACATTATTTCTATTAAGCCATGCAGTTGTCAATTGTAACATATTATTTATTTCAAACTCATGATATGTCATCTCATCAGATTTTTTAGTTGATACAATAATGGTAATGTCATCTGCGAATAAAATACTTCTATAATTTGTGATGTCCATGATGTCATTAATATAAATTAAGAAAAGTAGTGGTCCAAGTACACTTCCCTGAGGTACCCCAGATCGAACACATTTATACTCTGATCTGTACGATTGTGAAATCATTTTTGAGTCAATGCTGGTTATTTCAACTGTCTGAGTTCTATTTTCTAAATATGTTTTGAGCCAATTCAATGCCGGGACCCTTATTCCCTATTGCTCTAATTTTGATATCAGTAGTTCATGAGAGACGAAGTCAAATGCTTTTGACATATCAAAGTATAATACAGTACTTGTATTATGCCCTTCTTGTGCAGTACAAGGCTACTACTACACTACGATTATCTACAGTAGTGATTCGTCGGACAAGGAGCCGGAGGACGACAACTCTAACGGTTAGTAGAGAATTTAATAAAAATAAAAAAGCTTTCCTCTCTATTTCTACCTTCAAGTTGCAAGTATCGTCTGTATGACGTACGCGTCGATACGCAGGCGATCTGATAGGTCTTATGCAATTTCATACATTACAACGCAATGGTACGTGCACGTCTACGCATACGCTAACGCATACGCATCCGGTGTGCTGGAGCCTTTATCCATCCATCCATCACGGCCCTTGGGTGGTCCATCTTCGGACGTAGGCCTCCTCCAAATCTTTCCATCTCTGCCTACTTGTTGCCACTTTCATCCAATTCGATCCGGCTGTTTTGGATATTTCATCGACCCATCTTATAGGAATTTATCATTTTATACAATATCCGAATCGCCTCGCATTTCTCTTAGAATTTGGTTTTTGAATCTTTTCACATTTTTAAAATGGCGCAATTAGGTCCCCATGTCAAATTTTTACATGTTTCCTCCGAGTGGCTCAAGCCTACTCTGAATTTAGGATGATCAGGGGTTAGACAACCACGCGGGCTCAGTGGATTGGTTAACCCTACATGTCATAATATTGTAATTTCTTCACAAGGGTGTGCTGGTTTCCTCTCGATGTTTTCTTTCACCGTAAGAGCGTTAGGGTAGGTCTAGGTTTAATATACAGGGCGTCCCACGGCTATGCCACATGGAGGGAAAGTACCTTGAGCAGTTCTACAAAAGTGTCCATATTTTCACAATTCGGTGGGTAAATTAATATTTGGGTTTCATCAATAGTTTGATAACAAAGATTGAAGTTTATTCCATCTTGAGTCTGATGACGACATTTAGCACCAGATATAGTGAAGTGGTTTATGTTAAAAGTCAGTCACCGAATTGAGACAGCACCGAATTCAGAAAACTAGTCACCGAATTCAGAAACGGCTTAGGAAATATAGAAAATGAACGACTAAATTTGTAAATGTTATCATAACTTAGCCTACACTGTCCCAGTGCTGGGCAAAGGTCTCCCTCTTTTTCTTCCACTGTTTCCTATCCTAAATGAATTCTGGCCAGTCCCCCAAGTTCATCCCGCCATCTCCTGCGCGGCCATTCACCTCTACGTCTGTTGATCGGTGGGTGCCAAAACGTAATTTATTTTGCTCATTGGTCTTGTGGCACGCAGCAGACGTGTCCGGCCCAGTCCCACTTAAGTTTGGCAGCGTTTGACCTTTGTGGCGCGTGGTCGCCATTCAAGAAACTTTTTTCCCCAACCGCCATCGGTTCTACGTGCAATGTGCCCCGCCCACTGCCACTTAAGTTTCGCAATTCTTCGGGCTATGTAGGTGACTCTGGTTCGCCTGCGGATCTCATCCTTCCTGATTCGATCATGCAAGTAAACTCCAAGCATAACCCTCTCCATCGCTCTTTGGGTGACTCTGAGCCTTGTTATGATATGAGACCCATCGTAAGCGACCACGTCTCAGATTCGTAAGTCATTACTGGCAACACACATTGGTCAAAGACTTTAGACTTAATATACTGCCGTATTTGGGACAAAAAGATTCCCAAATTGCGCAGCTTTTAGAACGCTGCCTAGCCGAGTTGGATTCGATGATTGACCTCGTTCTCGAAGTTAGATCTACCTAACTGGACTGTTTGTCCCAGGTAGACGTAATGGTCTACAACTTCGAGAACAGAGTCCCCAACTTTTATTGGAGTGGGTACTACATGGGCGTTCGAAAATACTTTTACTTTCTCCATGTTCATCATCAGACCCACTTGTTGGAAAACTCTACTGAGGACATTGAGTATAGTGCCGAAGTCTTCCAAGGTCTCAGAAATCACTACGATATCGTCAGCAAACCGTATGTGAGTGATTTACTCGCCATTGATATTGATGCCATGTCCTTTCCAGTCCAGAAGCTTAAAGACATCCTCCAGTACAGTAGTGAACAGTTTCGAAAAAAAAAACGTCTCCCCGTCTCACACCTCGCTGCAGCTGGATTGGTCTGGATTTCTGATCCTGGAGTCGGGCTGATATAGTGGCTTTCGCGTACAAACACTTCAGCGCTTCGATATACCGGTAGTCAATTTGGCACCTCTGAAGAGACTGCAGCACTGCCCAAGTCTCAATCAAATCGTAAGCTTTCTCATAGTCCATGAACGCTAAGCATAGTGCAGCTTTCCGGAGGTTGCGTCACGTTTTCTCGGTGCCCATACCGCAGAGCCTAAAGACGAAAGTCTTTGACCAGGTACGTCCTATCCTACCCGTGGTGGTGCTAAAACGTGGACACTGACTGTGGGACTAGTCCACAAATTTAAAGTTGCTCAGCGAGCTATGAAGAAGAATAAGCTCGGAGTCTCTCTAATGGATAAAATCCGGAACAAGGAAATCCGTCGGAGAATCAATGTAACCGGCATAGCCACTTGAATAAGCAAACTGAAGTGGCAGTGGGCTGGTCTGGTTTATCGCAGAACTGATAATCGCTGGAGTAACCGGCATCTGCAGTGGAGATCACGTCTAGGAAAACGAAATGTAGGACGCACCTCAGCTAGATGGTGGCTGGCAGCAGGTGGATACGTACAGCCGAAGATCGGGCCAAATGGCGCGTCTAATGACGATGATGATGAAATATATATACAAACTCCCAGATACAAGGCAAACACAAGTGCTGACCACACATATGTTTACCCTGGGCTGGGTTCGAACCCGCGACCCTTAGGTTTGAAGGCAGGTGCACTACTGACTAGGCTATGGGGCCACAATATTAATACATATAGCACAATACATAACATTATTGAAAAATTCTGAATTTAGTGTAAGATTTCTGAATTCCGTGCACCATTTTACAGGTAATTGAGATCCACAAAATTGAGAAAAAACCACATTTCATCAAATAACTTGTAAATGTTACAAATTAAAGTATTTTTTTCAAAACGTACTGGTAGATATCACTTAAATATTCAATAGATTTAGCTCAAATTGAATATAGGACTTCACAAACAAAATGAATTTCGTCCACAGTTTTCAGAAATTACCCGACCCCAAATTCTCGGAAGAATTTTGAACCCTCGAAAAATGCTCCTCAATGCAGCTATCCTCAAGTTCATACTGCTCAGCCGCTCGGGCTCATCTGGTAGATTGCGGGAACCAGCTAGTGGCATTCGTACTTCGCGAAGTTAGTGATATAAGTAAATAAAACTATTGGGCACGGGATTGAGGCAGAAGCTTCGGTCAAAATTTAAATGTGTTATTGTGTCAAACACCAATGATTTACAATAAATATTATTACTTATAAGGCTTTGTTGTTTATCTCATGCTATGTGTACATTGTAATCATAATGAACTAGTTATTATTTAAAAAGTTATGAAGCAATAAAGAGTCAATTCTGGAAACCGCGGACACGCCATTTTAAGCCAAATTCTGCCCGTTTTTGAACTTTGAAAATTTTTTTTGGCGCCGTTTAAAACTTCCCGATCTTCCAAATATGCTCTTCATCAGGCCAATAGTCCTGTAAATATATGTGTTTTTTTTTCGATAGCGTAATGAGCTGTTAGAGGTCCTTTTTTCGATACAGTAGCTGATTCGCCTCTTCCCGTAGAAATGCCCTTAAATATTGTAGATAGAACATTTTACTGAAAGAAGACTTTATTTTATTTCTAAAAACTATTAAAACTGCATTCATACATTTTTTAATAATGACATGTGTTGAGTGAATTGATTTAGTCGCAAATAAACCATCAAGCCGAGCACACGATTCTTTATTTTAAAAATTATTTAATCCTGCAGTCATCTAAAATTGAACCTAATCTTCATATCATAATGGTCGAATTTCGAACCGGATTATTCAAGTGAACACTTTCTATTACCTGAGACCGAACAAAAGGAAGCGATAAGAAGTCTGCTACTCGGACAGTTGTTGTGCAAATTATAAGTGAATTAATATTTGGAATTTATTACGATAAACTATAAACTATTTGAACATTTTAAAAAACGAACTATTTACGTGATTTATAATGGCAGAAGTGCAAAATTTATTATCAGTGTTGGAAGATCTTGGAGAAAAACTAAGAAAGGCACTAAAGAAGGGTAGTTAATCTTAAAAAGTGCCCTAAACATAGATTAACCAAGGGATATATCGGAACACGTTTGAAAATAGTGGAAGATTACTGGGATACCTACAGAGATAATCACAAGGAACTCGTTAAATGTGTACCTCGAGAAAATAGACGTGGATTGTCATACTTTTCGAATGAAGAATATTACGAAACTGAAGAAACATACCTAATTCTTCATTCCGATTTAAAGGACATGTTAATTCAAATAGAGGGAAGTACACCAAGCAACACAGGTGCGAGTTCTTCACAAGTAAAGCTACCCAGAATTGAACTGCCTATTTTTTCTGGCATATACGATGAGTTGCCCACATTCCAAGATCTATTTCTTTCTTTGGTGCACAACAACGCATTATTAAGTAAAGTACAAAAATTGCATTATTGAAGAGTAGTTTGAAAGGTGAAGCCGAAACATTATTGAAGCATATCCAAGTTACTGAAAATAATTATGAACAAGCATGGGACGTCCTGAAAAATCGCTACGGAAATAAAAGACTTATAATCAGTTCTCTCTTGAAGAAATTATTTACACAGAAGAAAATACCTACTCAGTCAGCTGTACACCTGAAATCATTACTTGACACGACCAGTGAATGCCTGAAAAGCCTCGAAAATCTTGATATCGCCATCGACTCTTGGGATCCAATAATAATATTTCTGTTAGTACAGAAATTAGACCCAGAGTCACATCGAGAATGGGAAGAGTTTGCCTACAAAGAAGATTCGGAAGAATTACCTAAGTGGGATGACCTTGTCAAGTTCCTACAAACTAAATTTCGAACACTGGAATTAGTCACACCCCCGACAAGAGAGAAGTTTACAAGAAGTAAAGAATATACAGTCCACGTTGCTACTGAAACTTACACAAAAGAAAGAAGCTGCTCAATATGCAAGGATAACCATACTTTGAGTCACTGTCAGGATTTTATGAAAATGGGAATGCCGAATCGTATCGAATATGTGAAGTCAAATAATCTATGTTTTAATTGTCTGGCCCCAGGACACTCTGCAAAAAAATGTCGATTGAATATGTCCTGTCGCTTATGTCACAAACGTCATCACACCTTGGTACATCAAACTCAAATGACGTCACCAAATCAACCAGACAATTTACGAGCCCACCACAACAATGTTGAACAAGAGAATGTGAACAATTCTGAAGATACTGAGCAAGTACAAGTGTCAGCACACTTTGCAAGTGATACCACTACCGCGTTGTTGGCTACAGCGCTAGTTCCTGTGCGAGATGAATCAGGTCGTACAACATTACTGCGCGCCTTGATAGACCACGGCTCTCAAGCTACGTTTATAAGTAAAAGAGCTGCCCAAGCACTGAAACTAAAGAGGGAATCAGTAAATGCAACGGTCACCGGACTCGGTTCCAATACTAACTCAGTAAAACAAGCTGCTAATCTAAAACTCTTGTCAAACCATGATGATCAATTCAATATGAAGGTGAAGGCTTATATCATAAGCGCGCGACTCACTGCTCAATTACCGTCTCAACCAATCTCTGTGAACACCTGGTCTCACATAAAAGGACTCGTCTTGGCAGACCCAGGATTTTACCAACCAGGACGAATAGACATGCTACTAGGTGTAGAAGTATGTGCTCAAATTATGAAGGCAGAAATTATCAAGGGTCCCCCAGGCACTCCATGTGCTCAAAATACCAGCTTGGGTTGGATTATTTTTGGGCAAGTCAATGAAGACAAACCGCACAGAGAAAGCTTTATGGTCATGCATATGAACCTAGACCTTAATCTAGACAATATGTTGAAGATGATGTGGGAGCTAGACAAGCAAGAAGAAAGAACACAGACATTAGAAGAAAGAAAATGCGAAGAAATCTATCAAGCTACCCATACAAGAACAGATGAAGGACGATACATCGTTAAACTACCAACTAAGACTGAAACACTTTTAAGCAAAGAAGGAAATACAAGAGACATGGCAATCAAGAACCTTTACCAAAATGAGAAACGTTTTGAGAAGAACCCTAAGTTGAAAAAAGAATATGTTGAAGTTATGGAAGAATACTTGACAATGAATCATATGGAAGAAATACCTAAAGAAGAAGTCGACACCCCAGCAGTTTACTTACCACACCATGCTATAATCAAAGAAGAAAAAGAAACCACGAAAGTAAGATGCGTATTCAATGCCTCACAGAAAGGAAAAAACAACATATCGTTGAACGATGAACTGTTGGTTGGCCCACAACTGCAAGAAGACATGAGAAACTTAATCATAAGATGGAGAATGAAAAGGATTTGTTTTGTTGCAGACATACAGAAAATGTATCGCCAAATATTAGTAACGAAAGAAGATAGGGACTTATAAAGAATAGTTTGGCGAAAGGATAAGGATGAACGAATAAAGGACTACAGATTATTACGAACGGAATTTGGAATTTTGAAACGGCGAGTGCTCCCTACTTGGCTGTTGAAACCTTACACCAAGTAGCAAAAGATGAAGAAAAGGAATATCCAGAAGCGGCAAAGGCTATAAGAGAAGATTTTTTCATGGACGATCTTATGTCAGGACAAGATAATTTACAAGACGCCATTAAGATTGCAAAGCAAATTGAGACGATTTTACTAAAGGGTGGTTTTATCTTACAGAAGTGGTGTTCCAATGACGCATCATTTTTGAAACACTTTCAACCCTCTCAAATAAGTACTCACGTGAATCTGGATATTAAAGTTGATGGCACAATACGAGCACTAGGTGTGCAATGGAATATGGGAAAAGATGTTTTTCAGTACAACTTAAACCTACCTTCGTCATCAGATGAAATTACTAAAAGAACAATTCTGGCAACAATGCAGAAGCTCTTTGACCCACTGGGCTGGATTGTACCATCTATATTACCTGGGAAGCTATTAATCCAAAGGCTATGGTTATTAGGACTTACCTGGGATGAAGAAGTAGAAGAATCTGTAAAGGAAGAATGGCTTGAAATAAAGAACAGCTTTCAAGATCTGAAGGGTGTTGAAGTTAATAGATGGTTACAAACGGCAGATGATGATTTAGAAGTTACCATCCATGGATTCTGTGATGCCTCCATAAAGGCTTATGCTGCGGTTGCGTATATGAGGGTCCAAAGAAGTAATGGAAAAGTGGCAACTGGTTTAATAGCCGCAAAATCAAGAGTAGCACCAGTCAAATCAGTGTCTCTTCCTAGGCTGGAGCTCTGTGGCGCTGTGCTGCTAGCTAGACTTCTAAAACAGATCAAAGAAGCAACTCGATTACATGAAAGTCAAATAATTGCATGGACCGATTCCACAATTGTCTTATCATGGCTTTTCGGAGATCCAGCTAGATGGAACACCTTCGTCAGAAATCGTGTGGTAGAAATACTAGATACAACTGGGAGAAACTGGTATCACGTTCAAACGCATGATAATCCTGCAGATGTTGCATCTAGGGGAAAATGTCCGGCAGAGTTAATCAAAGATAAATTATGGTGGAAGGGCCCAGATTGGCTAAGTAATGAAGAAATAAATTATACTATACCTGAAAATGTAACTACAAATCTGGAAAGAAAAGTTTTACAAACTAACTTACAAGTACACTTAACCAACTTTGAAGAAACCAAACTGGCAAATCAAATTAAGAATTTTGAATCTCTAAGCGAACTTTTAAAAACTATAACGTACTGCAAAAGATTTCTTAAAGGACATAATATGGAAAATAAGGGGATGGCTTTGACTACAAAGGAACTAGATGAACCATTGAAAGCATGTATAATAAAATACCACGCCGTATGTTAAAATATATTAGAATAAAAAGGATTAAATAACATTTTTGGAAATCCCCCGACCAGAGTCAAATAAGATAAGAAATATCAAATAAATAAATCTATAAAAAGAGTGATTTCTCACGAAATCCGCCACACAAACAACTAATTATGACCTTTCTTAGTCCTTACGTATACGTACCTACTTACCTTTTGGTTTCTCGTAGAAATAGACACAGCAATAATATTGATTAATTTAGGTACTATACATACTCATCTATCTAATAAATAATACAAATCCAATAAAACACGTCGGGGTCTGCCATTCCCTGCTCTGACATTAATAAATTTTATCATACCGTGAGTTTTACTTATTCAGAATCTACATTATATTTAGTTTTTAAGTAATATAAATAAGTAGTTACAATATTTTACCTGAAATTTCTAACAATGAGAGCGATGATGGCAGCCCCCGACGTGTTTTATTGGATTTGTATTATTTATTAGATAGATGAGTATGTATAGTACCTAAATTAATCAATATTATTGCTGTGTCTATTTCTACGAGAAACCAAAAGGTAAGTAGGTACGTATACGTAAGGACTAAGAAAGGTCATAATTAGTTGTTTGTGTGGCGAATTTCGTAAGAAATCACTCTTTTTATAGATTTCTTTATTTGATATTTCTTATCTTATTTGACTCTGGTCGGGGGATTTCCAAAAATGTTATTTAATCCTTTTTATTCTAATATATTTTAACATCCGGCGTGGGATTTTTAAATTTTGTTTTTATTTTAAACTTTTTGGAGAGTACGTAACTTTTGTTTGTTATCACTTAACACACTAAAACATATAATTAAAAATGACGACATTTTGTTTTCTTTGTGTTTCGATATTGTATATTATGCTAGTACCTAATTAAACATACATAATTTATTAGTATGCCTTCTTAAAACTAACTGGCGGTAATCAAAATGATGGATGTTGTTTGGATTTGGCAGAAATTTGGTATGTATGTGCGATATTGAGACTACTAGTTACTTAGTGTCCAAGCGTTTCGTTGCCATTAAATATCAAATGGCACAAAAGCAGTTACAAAACAAAATAATCGGCCACCTATCCTCGCTGTTGCAGTATTTCTTTATAGTCTACCGCCATGCGCCATAAAACATGTCCAAGAACCTGATCTGTAAAGATACCGGTTCAGTAGTTTTGAAAACTCCTGTAATGCCAACTTATCTGGCTACTGCAGGGCTCACTGGTGTTCTACCTCCATAAAACGTATCTAAGAACCTGCTCCAAGATGAAGCCTTTTGAATGCAAAAAACCGCATCGAAATCGATTCAGTACTTTTTGAGAACTCCTGTAGTACGAACTTATCTGGCTGCTGCAAGGCTCCCTGGTGGGTGGTCTACCGACTCAAAACATGTCCAACAACCTTTTCCAAAATGAAGCCTTTTGAATGCAAAAAACCGCATCGAAATAGATTCAGTACTTTTTGAGAACTCCTGTAGAACCAACTTATCTGGCTGCTGCAGGGCTCCCTGGTGGTCTACCTCCATAAAACGTATCTAAGAACCTGCTCCAAGATGAAGCCTATTGAATGCAAAAACCGCATCTAAATCGATTCAGTATTACTCTTTGAGAACTCCTGTAGTACCAAATAATCTGGCTGCTGCAGGGCTCCCTGGTGGTCTACCGCCCCAAAACATGTCTAACAACCAGCTCCAATATGAAGCCTTTTGAATGCAAAAAACTGCATCGAAATCGATTCGGTAGTTTTTGATAACTCCTGTGGTACC
The DNA here is from genome assembly GCA_948473455.1 of Teleiodes luculella. NCBI lineage: Eukaryota > Metazoa > Arthropoda > Insecta > Lepidoptera > Gelechiidae > Teleiodes > Teleiodes luculella. The sequence continues at coordinate 15,155,430 of OX419596.1, forward strand.
AACTTATCTGGCTGCTGCAGCGCTCCCTGATGGTCTACCTACATAAAACATATCTAAGATCCTAAGTTGAAGTGATATCTTTTTAATGCAAAAAACCGGAACTAAATCGGTCCATTGGTTTTCGAGATAGAAGGTAACAAACAAACAAACAAACAAACAAACAAACAAACAAACAACCTCTTACCCCAAACGCATATACCGCCTCCGTTCCGTTCCGTCCGTCGTGGGTAAAAACGTAATTTTATAGTCACTAATCACTACATAGTCACTACATAGTATAAAATAAAGTCGCTTTCTCCGTCCCTATGTCCCTATGTCCCTATGTCCCTATGTCCCTTTGTACGCTTAAATCTTTAAAACTACGCAACGGATTTTGATGCGGTTTTTTTTAATAGATAGAGTGATTCAAGAGGAAGGTTTATATGTATAATACATGCATAATATACTGAAGGATAACCCACAATAACCATTTTCCCGTGCGGAGCCGGGGCGGGTCGCTAGTATAAAATAAAGTCGCTTTCTCCGTCCCTATGTCCCTATGTCCCTATGTCCCTTTGTACGCTTAAATCTTTAAAACTACGCAACGGATTTTGATGCGGTTTTTTTTAATAGATAGAGTGATTCAAGAGGAAGGTTTATATGTATAATACATGCATAATATACTGAAGGATAACCCACAATAACCATTTTCCCGTGCGGAGCCGGGGCGGGTCGCTAGTATAAAATAAAGTCGCTTTCTCCGTCCCTATGTCCCTATGTCCCTATGTCCCTTTGTACGCTTAAATCTTTAAAACTACGCAACGGATTTTGATGCGGTTTTTTTTAATAGATAGAGTGATTCAAGAGGAAGGTTTATATGTATAATACATGCATAATATACTGAAGGATAACCCACAATAACCATTTTCCCGTGCGGAGCCGGGGCGGGTCGCTAGTATTATATATACGAATACCTATTATCACTTTAAGTACCTACTAACTACTTATTATTAGACTATGAATGCCTGAAAAATGCGCTACCAGCTTATTTGTCTTACTTAAACATATAAATCACTACATAGTATAAAACAAAGTCGCTTTCTCTGTCCCTACGAGTATGTCCCTATGTCCCTATGTCCCTTTGTACGCTTAAATCTTTAAAACTACGCAACGGATTTTAATGCGGTTTTTTTTAATAGATAGAGGGATTCAAGAGGAAGGTTTATATATAAAATACATGCATAATATACTTAAGAATAACCCACAATAACCATTTTCCCGTGCGGAGCCGGGGCGGGTCGCTAGTAAATACTAATTTTATACGAAATCTCGTAGTAGATATAGATTTTTTGTTTCTGGTCCGATTGCTTCCAAAATCGATATCTGGGGTTGCCAGTGGACTCCAACGACGAATCTGACATATGAATTGCAAAAAATGGCCGCCATTTTGAACTTTTTTGTTTCTGGTCCGATTGCTTCCAAAATCGATATCTGGGGTCCCCAGTGGACTCCAATGACAAATCTGAGATCTAAATTGCAAAAATTGCCCGCCCTTTTGAACTTTTTTGTTTCTGGTCCGATTGCTTCCGAAATCGATATCTGGGGTCCCCAGTGAACTCCAATGACGAATCTGACATGAGAATTTCAAAAAATGGCCGCCATTTTGAACTTTTTTGTTTCTGGTCCGATTGCTTCCAAAATCGATATCTGGGGTCCCCAGTGGACTCCGATGAGGAATCTGACATCAAAATTGGAAAAAATGGCCGCCATTTTGAACTTTTCTGTTTCTGGTCCGATTGCTTCTAAAATAGATATCTGGGGTCCCCAGTGGACTCCGATGACGAATCTGACATAAGAATTTAAAAAAATGGCCGCCATTTTGAACTTTTTTGTTTCTGGTCCGATTGCTTCCAAAATCGATATCTGGGGTCCCCAGTGGACTCCGATGACGAATCTGACATCTGAATTGCAAAAAATGGCCGCCATTTTGAACTTTTTTGTTTCTGGTCCGATTGCTTCCAAAATCGATATCTGGGGTCCCCAGTGAACTCCAATGATGAATCTGACATGAGAATTTCAAAAAATGGCCGCCATTTTTTGTTTCTGGTCCGATTGCTTCCAAAATCGATTTCTTGGGTCTCCAGTGGACTCCGGATATCGATTTTGGAAGCAATCGGACCAAAAACAAAAATGTTCAAAATGGCGGCCATTTTTTGCAATTCAGATGTCAGATTCGTCATTGGAGTCCACTGGGGACCCCAGATATCGATTTTGAAAGCAATCGGGCCAGAAACAAAAGTTCAAAATGGTGGCAATTTTTTTCAATTTTGATGTCAGATTCGTCATCGGAGTCCACTGGGGATCCCAGATATCGATTTTGGAAGCAATCGGACCAGAAACAAAAAAGTTCAAAATAGCGGACATTTTTTTAATTTCTCATGTCAAATTCGTCATTGGAGTCCACTGGGGACCCCAAATATCGATTTTGGAAGCAATCGGACCAGAAAGAAAAAAGTTCAAAATGGCGGCCATTTTTTGCAATTCAGATCTCAGATTTGTCATTGGAGTCCACTGGGGACACCAGATATCGATTTTGGAAGCAATCGGACCAGAAAGAAAAAAGTTCAAAATGGCGGACATTTTTTGCAATTCATATGTCAGATTCGTCATTGGAGTCCACTGGGGACCCCAGATATCGATTTTGGAAGCTATCGGACCAGAAAGAAAAAAGTTCAAAATGGCGGACATTTTTTGCAATACATATGTCAGATTCGTCATTGGAGTCCACTGGGGACCCCAGATATCGATTTTGGAAGCAATCGGACCAGAAACAAAAAAGTTCAAAATGGCGGCCATTTTTTGCAAATCAGATGTCAGATTCGTCATTGGAGTCCACTGGGGACCCCAGATATCGATTTTAGAAGCAATCGGACCAGAAACAAAAAAGTTCAAAATGGCGGCCATTTTTTGCAATTCTGATGTCAGATTCATCATCGAAGTCCACTGGGGACCCCAGATATCGATTTTAGAAGCAATCGGACCAGAAAAAAAAAAGTTCAAAATGGCGGCCATTTTTTCCAATTTTGATGTTAGATTCGCACATGACGTGTGCACTCTCCAAATAACTAACTACAAATAAAATGTATTGGGTCTCGACTGCTCGTCCCGGCTCGCTATACACCGCTCCGCTCGTCTCCGCCTCAGTGGAATCACGTACCTCTTTTCACAGCTCTGCTCCTCTCAGCTCCGCTCGTCTCCGCCTCAGTGGAATCACGTACCTCTTTTCACAGCTCTGCTCCTCTCAGCTCCGCTCGTCTCCGCCTCAATGGAGCCGCACCTTGGCCACAGCTTCACCAAGCGGCGCGACCTGCGACCAGCGGAATGTTGCCAGTAACCCATAGTCAAAATTAACATTAGAGAACTTTTTTTTCATTTATAATATCCTGCTAGAAAATGTACCACCGAAATTAAGAAATTGATTTAAAGGCATTCATGCCTTTAAATCAATTTCTTTTAATTTTCTTTTAATCTTTCAATTTCTTGCATTACCTAACTATTGCAAAAAAGTTCAATTTTTATGCAAAACGTAACGTTTATCTTATTTTACTTAGAAAACGATTTCAACACTGTAATGTAGCACAAATAAGATTAAGAATACGTAAAAGTAATATTTTGAGTTGTGTAATGCAAAGTGCTCAAAAATAAAGTAAAATGTTATAATACTAATGTTCTGGCAAGTTTCGCGCCGCAGGTCGCCGCCGCCGCCGCGCGAAGCTGTGGCCAGGGGGCAAGGAGGCTATTGAGCGTAACAAAGGCTCTAAAGTGTTCGCAAGATATCTGTCTATGGGGCAAAGCCAATGATGAAGCTAAAGACTTCGCGTGTCATCTAAGCCTGAGCTACTGGAGGAAATCGAGGGGTTCTATGGACAGCTGTATACGACAACACGGACACCTGTCAGCCTAGCTGCAACTGACCCAAGAGCTAGGCTAACCCGATACTACACCGAAGACATCTCGGACGTCAGCCTGTGCGAGATTAGGATGGCTCTCAAAGAGTTAAAGAACAATAAGGCGCCGGGTGATGACGGAATAACTGCTGAGCTTCTGAAGGCAGGTGGTACACCAGTCTTGAAAGCCATTCAGAAACTGTTCAATTCCGTCATCCTTTAAGGAACAACGCCGCAGGCGTGGCTTCAAAGCGTGGTGTTTCTCTTCTTCAAAAAGGGTGAAAAAACACTTTAAGACAACTACAGACCCATCTCGATTCTGAGCCATATCACAGCCATATCTATAAATTATTTTCGAGAGTCGTCACGAATCGTCTCGCGCGCAGGTTCAACGACTTCCAGCCTCCCGAACAGGCTGGTTTCCAAAAGGGATTTATAGTACCATAGACCACATCCACTCGCTACGGCAGGTTATACAGAAGACCGAAGAGTATAACAAGCCACTATGCTTGTGTTCGTATGAGAAAGCCTTCGATCCGATTGAGACTTAGGCAGTGCTGCAGTCTCTTCAGAGGTGCCAAATTGACTACCGGTATATCGAGGTGCTGAAGTGTTTGTACGATAATGCCATTCTATGTCAGTCCGACTCCAGGTTCAGAACTCCAGACCAATCCAGCTGCAGCGATATGTAAGACAAGACGTTATTTCTCCGAAACTGTTTTGTCCGAAGCTTCTGGACTGGAAAGGACATGGTATCAATATCAATGGCGAGTACATCTCTCACCTTCGATATCGTAGTCATGGCTGAGACCTTGGAGGACCTCGGCACAATGCTCGATGACCTCAATAGAGTTTCCCAACAAGTGGGTCTGAAGATGAACATGGAGAAGACAAAAGTCATTTCGAACGCCCATGTATTACCCACTCCAATAAATGTTGAAGACTCTGCTCTCGAAGTTGTAGACCATTACGTCTACCTGGGACAAACAGTCCAGCTAGGTAGATCTAACTTCGAGAAGGAGGTCAATCGTCGAATCCAACTTGGATGGGCAGCGTTCGGGGAGCTGCGCAAAATCTTTTCGTCCCAAATACCGCAGTGTCGCCAGTGATGACTTACGGATCTGAGACGTTCAATTACGATAGGCCTCATAAGAATGCTCAAAACCATCCAAAGAGCGATGGAGAGAGCTATGCTTGGAGTTTCCTTGCGTGATCGAATCAGGAATGATGAGATAAGCAGGCGAACCAGAGTCACCAATATAGCCCGAAGAATCGCCAAACTTAAGTGGCAATGGGCTGAGCACATTGCGCATAGAACCGACGGCCGTTGGGGCAGAAAGGTTCTTGAATGGCGGCCGCGCGCCGGAAGACGTAGTGTGGGCAGGCCCCTACGAGGTAGACCGACGATCTGGTGAGGGTCACGAGAAGCCGCTGGATGCGGGCAGCGCAGGACCGATCATTGTGGAGATCCTTGGGGGAGGCCTTTGTCCAGCAGTGGACGTCGTTCGGCTGAGATGATGATTATCTAGGACGAAATTATTCGTCAAGACGATTCATACGAGCCCAAATGCGATGGGATTGTGTCGTTTTATTACGGATTTCCTATAGCTACCCTCCAGCTCCATCATCAGACCCTGGATATTATTTAGGACCAAAGTACTCGTCAAGACTAATCAATTGAGCCCAAGCTAGATGGGATTGTGTCATTTTATTACGGACTTTCCATGGGCACCTTCCAGCTCCATCATCAGACCCTGGATACCATTTACAGACAAAGTACTTATCGAAACGAATCATACGAGCCCAAAGGGTTATGTCGTATTATAACGGAGTTCCTATGACCACCTTCCAGCTTCATTAGATCAGCTTATGTCGTCATAATTTTACTCAATCGAAAACCAGGAAGTCTAACTTGCAAGATTTGATTACATACAATGGGACAGGTGAAATAAAAAAATATAAAGGTTGTTATAAAAAAGTTATCGAATCTTATGGAGAACCAAGCTCCTACTCTACATGCCCGCCCTATCTTAACACTCTCTTGCTTTCATCATAGCGTATAGATTGTGAAGCGAAGTGGCAACAGCGCATAACAAAACCAACCAATAATGTCAAAAGGTGACCTCTGATTGGTCCATTTGAATCAGATCAACAATGGATGGAGCGGATTTGTATAAATAATGCAATGAATAGTTCTTATTTGTGTCGCTAGAGGGTCAGCAATTGTTGATCAAATTGGAGCCACATTTATATGCCGAATCATACATTAGATCAACAAAAACTATTTTGATCAACAATTGCTAACTGATCAACAATTAACTGATGCTACAACCCGTCTGATCAACATTTGCCGTATGGGTATATCTATTATATATTGATGCGCGCTCGCCGACAGTGTGTGTGAGTGTGTGTGTTGTAGTTTGCTCAGGTTTATCTGGAAGTAAGTTTCATTTATTTCGTTTTTTGCCTAGCGCTACGACAATTGTCTTGGGATCGGCTAATTCGGGTATCAAGCCACTAGCACCACTAAGTAGGATGAAGACTGTAACTATAACATAGGAGCAGGACAAAAAACATACATTCTAATGAATGATGTGGAGTTTGCATTATCGAAGTTGCAACTCCTTTAATTTGGAATGCCGTATATCTAGTAAAACTATTTATTTTTAAATGCGGAATTGTCTCACAGATTGATTTAGTCATCTGTGGATTTTCGGAGTGATTGTTCTTAGGAAATGTTTTACTAAATCAGTATAAAAGTTATAAGCGTCTTCTAATTTATTAAGGAAGACTTCAGTCCACTGAAACGTCGCGGTAACTGTCTTCACCAAGGCTGAGAGGCGGTTGAGCGTCGCGGTGACTACGGTTACCATGGTTTGGCGCGGTTTTTAATCCCATCTTTTGGCTTATTTCCGTATTAAAGACTGGCAGCTTAGCTAGCTTGATTGTCTATGGTTCCATTGAGTGGCAGAGCAAAAAAATCTGACTCCAAACTATAAAATTCTGAGAAAAAGAAAAAAATGTCTGTCAGCGCGTATCGCTTGACCGCATCTTTGGTTTTTGTTTGTTTATTTTACGTGATTATTTCTTATATTTTATGTGAATGATAATAAATTGTTTAATAGATTCCTTGTGCAACAGTGATCATGTTTAGTGGTTTACCTGAGGCACATATTGACGGAGGATCTCAGAGATGATTGTGACATGGAGCGCGAGCGCAGGGCTCTAGCGGTACGGTACGGTGCATCATGCTCGCGCGCAGATTTAAGAACTGTACCGAGGATGTTAAGACGACGCTGTATCGGGCCTACTGTCAGGGCATGTACACATGTCAGCTGTGGGTCGGCTAGATACACGCGTCGTTCTTACTCCGCCATCAGAGTGAAAAAATGACGCATACCGTACTTTGATGCGACACCCGCGCTACTGCAGCGCGTCGGGCATGTTTGCCGCCGCTGCGCTGGAATCCCTGATTTTTCCGCGGTAATGCGCACTAGAATAGCCTCGTTTTGACAGCGCATTCGTAATTCTGATAATGAGATCCTTCGTACAAAGTGTGAATATTTGGACGCCGGCATCGCTCGTAGTTGGTTGTCGGCGCAGCGCAGCAGTGGAAACCGAAAATGATAGGTAGATTTAGATGTAGTTTTAAACTGTTCAGAAACAAAGAAGTTCAAAATGGCAGCCATTTTAACAATAAAATTTTGACCTCAAATTCGTCATCAGTCGCCACTGGGGTTTCAAGTATCGATTTTGAAAGCAATCAATTGACCTCAACATTGGTCATTCGTTTGCAGTACTTTGTGTCAAGCTGTGTCAAGTATATTGAATTGTACTTACGTCCGGCTCGTATAAACATGATTACACAGTGCATGATAAAAGCTATCCCCATGGTGGTGGCACTTGGGTCATTATTCGAATTCGAACATAAACTTTTCAGCACAATTGACCGATTGAAATTGCCTTGGCATATGCCTGGTGGGTGACATTTCTCCTTGAATAGCGTGAAGTAAAGAACAGGTTGCGAGATTCCAAAGATAATCATTATGACAGATCCGACAAGAGCCATATACACTCCTGTGTCCTTATATTGACCATCCTAGAATAAAAAATATATTATTATAAAAATGAGTTTATTGAAACCAATCTATAGGTACTTTTTTTTTTGCTGGCAACCCCAGCCGCAAGTTGTGTTGTTAATTGCTTTTTCAAGTGACTAGGTCTAAAAGTACGTTTAGCTAGGCCTAATTAGTAACAGTAATTATAATCTCAGCATGGCCTGCACTATTCAAGAAGTTATTGACATAGACATAGACATAGACAATCATTTATTCAGCACAAAGACACACTTAAACAGATAAATAACAGTACAACAATGAAACAGATAAAAAAAAAATAACAAAGAAAGAAGAAAAGTACTTACCTACACAATAAAAAATAAATATTATAAAAATAGTGTGTCACAAATGCTAAAAAGGCCACAGCTCAGCGCGTGATCCGCCTTAGCGAATCGCTGATATTCTGCTGCGGCCTGCGGCAGGTGACAACAAACAAACAAAAAAAAACAGAACAGACAAAAATAAATACAAACAGATATACAAAATATTAACAAAAATACAAAAGATATGCAATACGCTCGCTACAAAGTACTACAAACATCCAGTGCAGTGTAATGTGAAAATGTGAGTTGATGTACAGTGGTGAAGTGTGAAGTGTGTGGTTATTAGTGCAATTTGCAGTAAGTTGTGTTGTCGTGTATAATAATGATGGTTTTGTAATTGAATATGAACTTTTAACCAACTAAAGAGGACTTTAAATTTGTTTTGTTTCATCTACTTCAGTGTTCATAATAATATCAAGTACCAGTGAATGTTTATTTACATAAAAACTATTTACATAAAAATATAACTTTCAAATTCGCGCGTCACTTTTCATTAGTGTTCCCCTCTACTCTACATATTCATTCTTAGCGACATCTTTTATCAGGATGCTTTACTAGGCGCATAATAGACTCAGTGCTGCCCTCTAGCTAATTAGCCATCTAGTGTTAACAAGCGGAACTATTGAGGACCAAAAGGACGTTTCATTCTCCCATGCTGCGCACATTCACCACCAGAGGGATCACAGAAACATAAATAGCGCCAATATCGCAAACCTAAGAGATTGGAGCGCAAATATAAGCTACTTTTATTCGGTCATAGATATTGTCAGATGTCAATATAATTAATTAAAAATTAAATTATTACAACCCAGTGCGGTCCTCTAGCTAATAAATAACCCAACTGATGAATATTAAATCGCTAGAGCGAGCATTAATGTTTTTGACTAGTGATGTCACGGTGATTGTGACTATAATGGTACTTGATCGCTTTTACTGTAACTGAATTTATCTGGCAGGGATTAAAAACTGTTTGACCTGGTAACGTATTGGTCAGGTTGACCGAGCGAGTGTGTGCTTTTACTGTCCGAGCTTTTTCTCTTCTTTACAGATCCCTCACACGAGGACGTGTGAGAAGTCAGGACGGCCGTGTCGGAGATTGAAGACAGCTTCGCCACATTGAACAGTTCATTCAAGCCATCAATTTTATTTCAATCACAATTTTGTTTTGTTTACATTTGGAAACGCCAAACGGGTAGTTTGGGTGAGGTCGCTACTGGGCTGGCATTTCTTTAGATTGGTACACTGCTCGTATTTTGATATGATTGGTTAACTACAGGTTAGCCAACATTTAGATTGTAACCAGATTTTGCGCGGGTACGAAAAGCACGTGTTTTTGAGCGTGACGGCAGAACGAGCACTTTGAATCTGGACTCTCGACCGGCAACTTGAATCGCCAGCCCCGCAACGAATTCACCGCGTTTCCGTTATTTACAAACGACGTTATTTTTGTAATTTGTAATTGCGCTGTTTTTCGAATACAAATCTCATCGTGAAAATAGTGGTTTTGATTTTATCATGGACGAGCCCGAAGACCATCAAAATCCCCATGCCTCTCCGTCATAAATATAACACACGACCTGTGTGCTAAATTTCATAAGGCTAAGACAATTGGAAGTGGCCTAAACATTTTGATTACCGGTCAGTGAGTGAGTCAGTCAGTGCCAAAATTAGCTATTTTCACAGGGTTATATTTCAGAAGCTACTGAAGCTATATCTATGAAATTTAGCATACTGCTTTAGTACTAGTATTTAATTACGTAGGTAAAATTTTATCTCTGTACTTGCAATAGGCACTGAGCTACAGGTGGGTCAAAAGTGGGTCGAAACGGTTCGTGTAAATAGTGCACGGCATGCGCGCGGCTTGTTGCTGGAACTTGGCCTGCGCACTCCGTGCGCTTAGATAAACAAACAATAGGTTAATAACTTGAGCATTAATTAGTAACAAAATGTACTGAATAAATATATTTATACGCTTAAACGTATGAGGTATACTAAACAAAATGAGACACTCAAGATATAACAACTAAAAATACCTATAGTTTATGTATAGTAAATGAGAGGTACAGACCTTATAACACCAAAATTTTACTAAAATACCTATTACCTGAATAAGAGTGTTGGGTTCTTATTATATTATAGCTGAAATAATGCCAAACAGCCAAACACAAGCTCAAAAGTTCATTTCAATAAAATCCACATTCCATAGATTGTCCGTCACACCACGTTTTCATGAAAAGATATCATCCGGTTCGTCCTGGACCAATGTTCAATTTAAAGCTCCTTCGATAGCTTTTTAGGGTTCCGTAGCCAAATGGCAAAAAACGGAACCCTTATAGATTCGTCATGTCTGTCTGTCCGTCCGTCGGTCCGTCCGTATGTCACAGCCACTTTTTTCCGAAACTATAAGAGCTATACTGTTGAAACTTGGTAAGTAGATGTATTTTGTGAACCGCATTAAGATTTTCACAAAAAATTAGAAAGAAAACAATAAATTTTGGGGGTCCCTATACTTAGAACTGAACTCAAAAAAAATTTTTTCATCAAACCCATACGTGTGGGGTATTTATGGATAGGTCTTCAAAAATGATATTAAGGTTTCTAATATTCTTTATCTAAACTGAATAGTTTGCGCGAGAGACACTTCCAAAGTGGTAAATGTGTGTCCCCCCCCTCTAACTTCTAAAATAAGGGAACGATAAAACTAAAAAAAATATATTATTATGATATACATTACCATGATTCCATTCTCAAGGAACTTGGCATCAAACAGCGCCTCTCCTCCATCGTACAAGCCCGCATCCTTACTTTCTTTGGGCACGTCTCTCGACGCGGGGACGTATCGATCGAACGACTCGTAGTTCAGGGAAAAGTCGAGGGTACGCGACCTCGAGGAAGATCACCGATGAGATGGACGGACCAGATCAAAGCTGCTGCACAGGAGGGCTCCGTGACTGAGTGTACCAGGAAAGCAGCCGTCCGTGAGGAATGGCGACGGATTGTGAAGCGCGCCACCAACCCGGATTGACGACCACGACCGCTCTGTCAAGAGTGCACCGACGACGAAGAAGATACATTACCATGCAAACTACCAACGAAAATTGGTTTGAACGGGATCTAGTAAGTAGTTTTTTTTTATACGTCATAAATCGTAAACCGCAATTTCCCTTTCACTATTACTAAAAGGCATGTATTTAACCCGGCGACAAAGTAATCGAAATTAGGGATATAAAAAAAATAAAAATGGGTGCTATAAATAATGGGTTGGCGACTAATGTGAGGTAACATTTTAAGCATGAAGTGGCTACTAAATAAATTGATTGGAAGGTAGTATTTAAATTGAAACTGGCATCGAGTATTTGTTTTGGCAACTAAATTTATTTTCTAGCAGCAACATAATGGCAGATAAAAAAAGACAAATAGGCATTCAAAAAATTCACTACAGGGCCTCTATTTAAAATAAATGGGGTGTGTAGTTAAATATAATTAAGGACAAAAAAAGTAATTTTGGCGACACTTTAAGGGCGTTATTTAAAGTTAAAATAGGATGCAAATATAATTTTATATAGCCTTATTTTCGTCATCGGTCTCGTAGCCAAGTTGGTACTCGTAGTCTTGATAGTAGTAAACATGGATAAATGGCTCGAAGGACAGAGTAAGGGTGAGGCCACACGAGCGTAATTCTGCCGGCAGAAATTCAGTCCCCAGTGGTGTCCAATGACGACTCTGGGGTCAAAGTTGGAAAAAATAGCCGCCATGTTGAACTTTTTTGTTTCCGAACGGATTGCTTTCAAAATCGATATCTAGGGTCTCCAGTGGTATCCGATGACGAATCTGAGGTCAAAATTGGAAAAAATGGCCGCCATTTTGAACTTTTATGTTTCTGAACAGATTGCTCTCGAAATCGATATCTAGGGTCCCCAGTGGTGTCCGATGACGAACCTGAGGTAAAAATTGGAAAAATGGCCGCGATTGTGATTTTTTATGTTTCTGAACAAATTGCTTCCAAAATCGATATCTAGGGTCCATTTTTTCCAATTCTGACGTCAGAGTCGTCATCGGAGTCCACTAGGGGCCCCAGATATCGATTTTGGAAGCAATCAGACCGAAACTAAAAAGTTCAAAATGGCGGCCATTTTTTGCAATTCTGATGTCAGATTCGTCATTGGAATCCACTGGGGAGCCCAGATGAGAAACAAAAAAAATTCAAAATGGTAACCATTTTTTGCAGTTCTGATGTCAGATTCGTCATTAAGGTCCACTGGGCACCCCAGATATCGATTTTGGAAGCAATCGGACGAGAAACAAAAAAGTTCAAAATGGTGGTCGTTTTTTGCAATTCTCATGTCAGAATCGTCATCGGAGTCCACTGGGGACCCCAGATATCGATTTTGGAAGCAATCGGACGAGAAACAATAAAGTTCAAAATGGTAGTCATTTTTTGCAATTGTCATGTAAGATTCGTCATTGGACACCACTGGGGACCCCTAGATATCGATTTTGAAAGCAATCCGTTAAAAAACATAAAAGTTCAACATGGCGGTCATTTATTCCAATTTTGACCGTAGAGTCGTCATTGGACACCACTAGGGACCCTAGATATCGATTTTGAGAGCAATCCATTCAGAAACAAAAGTTCAAAATGGCGGCCATTTTTTCCAATTTTGACCTCAGATTCGTCATTGGACACCACTGGGGACCCTAGATATCGATTTTGAAAGCAATCCGTTAAAAAACATAAAAGTTCAAAATGGCGGCCATTTTTTCCAATTTTGACCGTAGAGTCGTCATTGGATACCACTAGGGACCCTAGATATCGATTTTGACAGCAATCCGTTCAGAAACATAAAAGTTCAAAATGGCGGCCATTTTTTTCAATTTTGACCTCAGATTCGTCATTGGACACCACTGGAGACCCTAGATATAGATTTTGAAAGCAATCCGTTCAAAAACCAAAAAGTTTAAAATTGCGGCCATCAAAGTCAGCCAAAATATAAAAAAAATAATTAAAAAAATTAATAAAAAAAAATAAAATAAATCAAATGGCTTATTATTTTCGCGGCGACAAAAAACTGATATGGCGACTAACTGTTGGCAACTAATAAATTAATACGGCTGCAATCAAATGTTTCGGCGTTTATTTAATGTAAATAAGCGGCAACACCAGGCTATCATAAAAACGAAATATTGGCGGCTACTTTAGGGTAGCTAATATATTAAGTACGACTATTGAAATTATAGGTGAGGTAGTGTTGTACGCTGCAGCCCGGACACCAAAAAAAATACACAACTCCTGTAATAAGCTAGTACAATTGTTTTTGTTGAAGTACTAAATAGTACATGACTATGCAATTGGGAAGCCATTAATTAGATTGTCGTGATAACATCTGGCTGACTGAGTATTCATGCTCACTAAAGTGTCCTGACTTGCGGTGGCGTGTGGGCCGGGTCGTTGGGTTCCCTCTAATATGGCATGTCCCATACGTCAAACCCGTGAACGTGGTGCTGCTTGGGGGGACTGGTCTGCTCTAGTCGATTGCCGATTGTTTTATTGTTTGTATAGTTTAGTTTTTCTACTTTGACTGGTTGCCTTCCTTTAATTTCATATTTCGGCTGCACTCTTTGTTATATTAATCAAATTGTATAAAATAATAATTACCTATGTAAAAATATTTTGAAAAGATGCAACGCCTGTGGAGTTTCTTCCGGCGGGTTCTTCTCCACAGAAGACAGCCAAATTGTGAACCCGCCCTGACGTCAAAAAATGATTTGTGAAATCTTACTTTGAATAAACACTATTTGACTTTGACTTTGACTTTGACTACATAAACCGTACGTCTAGGCCCCCTTTATCAGCACTACCTGTGGCGTAGTGTCCGGGCTGCAGCGTACAACACGGTGAGGTACTCTAAATAATTACTTGGCGACGAATATAATTACTTGGCGACTAATATTATTAATGAGGTAATATAAATAGTATTCTGTCAACTGTTAGTTGGCATATAATAAAGCAAATTCTGGGTCTTAGTAATAGGCAGCTATAAAATTAAAACGGATATTATTTATAATTATAAAAGGTCTCTTTTAAAATGTTTCAAATTATAATTTAAATAAAAATGGCGAACGGCGCGAGCGGCGACTGTTGAGGTTGGGTAGAAGCGGGGTACGTGCGGGAGAGGTGGGACAGAGCGGGCTATTAGCCAATTTGATTTATTTATTTTTGATTTATTTATTTTTTAACTAAAATTTGATTATTATTTTTTATTTTATTTTTTTTTATTTTGACTTTGACTTTGACGATGACGACTCTGAGGTCAAAATTGGAAAAAATGGCCGCCATTTTAAACATTTTGGTTTTTGAACAGATCGCTCTCAAAATCGATATCTAGGGTCCTCAGTGGTGTCCAGTGACGAATCTGAGGTCAAAATTGAAAAAAATGGCCGCCATTTTAAACTTTTATGTTTCTGAACGGATTGCTCTTAAAATCGATATCTAGGGTCCCCAGTGGTGTCCAACGACGACTCTGAGGTCAAAATTGGAAAAATATGGCCGCCATTTTGAACTTTTATGTTTCTCAACGGATTGCTCTCAAAATCGATATCTAGGGTCCCCAGTGGTGTCCAATGATGACTCTAAGGTCAAAATTGGAAAAAATAACCGCCATTTTGAACTTTTTTCGGGTGAGGGCACACGAGCGTAATTTTGTGAGTCGTGAGCCGCCGAAATTCAGTCGCGCAAATTCTGCCGGCAGAAATTCAGTCGGGACCGCCACACGAGCTCAATTTTTCCGGTCGGTTGTAGGGGGTGATTGTATAGTAAACAATATCGATAACGATCCGCGGGAAATATTGCACTATTATGCTTTACAATTTATTTAGCCACGATGTTGCCTCGGCGTAAAATAGGCTGCCGCATGCAACAAATGCCGCAAATAACATAAAAATAAAAATTGTAGCATATCATCATTTAGCATATCATCATTATCATCAGATTTAACTTGCGAAAAGTGTTGCCCCGGCGTGTTGCCCTGGCTTTTGCTAAAATATTTGTTTATTAATTATGTGGCATGCGACAACTGTTGCATGTTGTTTTCCCGGCGTAAATTGGGCTAAAAATCTTATTTATTTTGGAAAAGAGCGTGTTGTGCTCCCAAAATCGATATCTGGGGTCCCCAGTGGTACCCGGTGACAAATCTGAGGTCAAAATTGGAAAAAATGGCCGCCATTTTGAACTTTTTTTGTTTCTGGTCCGATTGCTTCCAAAACCGATATCTGGGGTCCCCAGTGGACTCCGATGATGAATCTGACATCAGAATTGAAAAAAATGGCCGCCATTTTGAACTTTTTTGTTTCTGGTCCGATTGTTTACAAAACCGATATCTGGGGTCCCCAGTGGACTCCGATGATGAATCTGACATCAGAATTGCAAAAAATGGCCGCCATTTTGAACTTTTTTGTTTCGGGTCCGATTGTTTACAAAACCGATATCTGGGGTCCCCAGTGGACTCCGATAATGAATCTGACATCAGAATTGAAAAAAATGGCCGCCATTTTGAACTTTTTTGTTTCTGGTCCGATTGCTTCCAAAATCGATATCTAGGGTCTCCAGTGGACTCCGGTGACGAATCTGACATCAGAATTGCATAAAATGGCCGCCATTTTGAACTTTTTTGTTTCTGGTCCGATTGCTTCCAAAATCGATATCTGGGGTCCTCAGTGAACTCCAATGACGAATCTGACATGAGAATTTAAAAAAATGGCCGCCAATTTAACTTTTTTGTTTCGGGCCCGATTGTTTACAAAACCGATATCTGGGGTCCCCAGTGGACTCCGATGACGAATCTGACATCAGAATTGCATAAAATGCATGCATGCGCATTAGCGACCTTACTTCTAAGAAGCAATTAAAGCTTATTAAATTTCCTACAATTTTGGTCATATTCTTAATTACGAAAAAATGCATGGTTTTTAAGATATAACCTATACAAAGTCTGTAATTTAAGAAAAATCTATAATTTGTTACTTTTTTCTCCAAACTTGACTATCTAGGTCCTCGCTCGTTTGTTTTACAGACTTATCATCTAAAAAAAGTTGTTGACCATTAACTTTTCTTTAAAAATATATATACATGACGGAGAGGCATGGGGATTTTGATGGTCTTCGGGCTCGTCCATGATAAAATCAAAACCACTATTTTCACGATGAGATTTGTATTCGAAAAACAGCGCAATTACAAATTACAAAAATAACGACGTTTGAAAATAACGGAAACGCGGTGAATTAGTTGTGGGGCTGGCGATTCAAGTTGCCGGTCGAGAGTCCAGATTCAAAAGTGGTCGTTCTGCCGTCGCGCTCAAAAACACGTGCTTTTCGTACCCGCGCAAAATCTGGTTACAATCTCTATGTTGGCTAACCTGTAGTTAACCAATCATATCAAAATACGAGCAGTGTACCAACGTAACGAAATGCCAGCCCAGTAGCGACCTCACCCAAACTACCCGTTTGGCGTTTCCAAATGTAAACAAAACAAAATTGTGATTGAAATAAAATTGATGGCTTGAATGAACTGTTCAATGTGGCGAAGCTGTCTTCAATCTCCGACACGGCCGTCCTGACTTCTCACACGAGGCTCGTGTGAGGGATCTGTAAAGAAGAGAAAAAGCTCGGACAGTAAAAGCACACACTCGCTCGGTCAACCTGAGCAATACGTTACCACGTCAAACAGTTTTTAATCCCTGCCAGATAAATTCAGTTACAGTAAAAGCGATCAAGTACCATTATAGTCACAATCACCGTGACATCACTAGTCAAAAACATTAAACAATTTCAAAGTCAAACATGAGGTATCTTATTCGCGGTCTACGGCTATCACATAGCCACACCCAATCCATCCATCTCTCCTGGATTCAACAAGTCAATTCCATGACTCCATGGTCTCTCCAAGACCCATTGAGTCGAACTCAGAACCTCATTTCCAGTTTTAAAACTTCGCATAATCTTAGCTATCCAACTTCAATGGTACTTAACCCTTCGACAACTTCTACTATCGGTAAAACACAAAACTTTAATCGAACAATTTTTACGCTCCGTACTATGCGTATCCACATCAAAAATTTTGCCTTTTTTATAACGAAATAATAAGAAACAATTTTAAGCAAAACCGATTTTGAAATGAATCTGTACCGAAAAAAAAAACTTTATTTCATATCCGTCAGTTAAATCAGTTATCGAACAAAAAACTTGACAATAAAAATATCAGATTTAAATTACTATAATCCAACGTAATAATATTGCAAAGGCTCTTAATACATCTGTGACGTCCATCCCGTCACAAAACATGTGTGTAACCTCTATCCGGATACCACATCAACTCAACAAGCAACCTCCATCACAAGTCGCTAAACTCTGTAACCTCTATCTACAACACAAGCCTCCATCCGGCCTTTCACATCACGTAACCTCTATCCGGTCACAACAACACAAGCCTCCATCCGGCCTTTCACATCACGTAACCTCTATCCGGTCACAACAACACAAGCCTCCATCCGGCTCGTTAGAACCTAGCAACCTGTCAGAAGTCAACCATCTCAGCTGCGTAAGTGCTACTCCTCGCAAAGAGTTACTGCGCATAAAAAGCAGTCAACGTGCACCTCTTACATGCTCCGGAACCTCTGATGCGATTACCAGATAAGGCCCAGTCCGTCGGGTCGTGTCTTCAGAGTCATTGCATTATCGTTACATTACATATTAGAAAACAATCTCAAAAAGCAAAACTAGTCATTGTTCGAAAACATCAAATCTAAAAAAATAAAACAAACTACTATCCACGGTAATACTTTGAAAATGGAATGTCGAGTAAAGATTTTCAAATTATATCAACTCCAAATTTTAAATCACGAAAACAAATCATGTTCTGTTAACAAATCAAACTCATCGCTTCCAAACTATAATCATCGCCTCTATCCAGCGGATAACCTTAAATCATCGCCTCCATCCGGCGTATAACATTATAATGAAAACAGAACTTTTATCACAAGATTTGAAAACTATTTACAAAAACAAAGTAAAATCATTACCCGATTATCCAATTATCATCATTATCAACGTTTGGTAAACACATTGTCTAAGTCAGGTAAACTTCCAAGTTCGACATGAGCGTACTAGTTGCCACAGGTAGGTATTCACCGCTTTTAACGTAAAACGAACTCTCAATATTTTAAAGATTTGAAACGGATTTTGTTTACATCGAGTATTAACCTCAAACTAGGCACGCATTATTTGGCGTACAATATTCTAACTAAGTTTATGACAGCAAATGGTACACAATAAAATAATTTAACGAATAAACTTGACGAAATCACATCCGGTTAAATGGTTCAGAAATACTACGGCACCATAGCGAAACGCACAAAGAACACCGATTTTGATTCTAATTCACGCGTAAAACAGATTAGGACCGAATTCGCGTTGTGCGGCAATTTCATTATTCTGACAACTCAGACACTACACTAAAATGATATTTTTCTACCCACAGTAAAACCGCATAATTAAAGAACTGTGACGCTGCATGTTCGAAACCTTATAATAATGAGAGTGGCAACACTGTCTTTCTACTGATTGGTCGGCGGCGTCTATACCTGTCTCTTTCTACCATATATATCTCTTTCTTACAATCCCCACCAGGCAGGCACTCCCGCGCTTTCCGTTTTGGACAGCGCAGCCGGAGTGTTCTTGAATCATTGGCGATTTTGTTCTTCGACTGAGCGGTCGTGGTAAGAGTATCATTAATTGATTTATTTTACTTTTTCAAATTCAAATATTTTTCTTAACGGTTTTAGCCGTTCGTATGAAAAATATTAAAATAATTATTTTAAAACTTTTTAGCTATACCTGTCTACAAGAAGAAAATATAATTCCCGGTTAATCATGGACGAAGCGGATACAGCAGAAAATACCGCACCGTTGCTGCAGGCCGGTGGAAAGCGGAAAGCCACTTCTGACGCGTACGCGTACCAGTATGAAAAGCGCGGGCGCTATTACGACGCAAGTGTCGTCGAAAATCTGGCGTTACAGGTTAGTCAAATGCAGGACGCACTGCAAAGTCTCCTACATGTAAATAACCCTCAATCATACAATGATAACAACGACACTTTGTCGCTAAACGAAAGTGGTGAATTATATAATGAGAATATCGATAACGGTCAAACAGATCACAATAACTTACCAGAACAAAATGTTGCTCTAAATGTTTCACAAAATGCTTCTCAGGGCGTTACACAAGACATTTCACAAAACGATTTACAAAATGGTTCACAAAGTTTCCCACAAGATTTTTCCCTTAACGTCAACACCACTGTAAAGGAACCAACTATTTTACAAACCGAACAGTCTCGACTCGATCGTTTAAAAAATATTCAACATTTTGGCTCACAAGATTGGTCTGAAGTTCGATATTCAGACGCTCAAAAGCGTTTCTGCTCCACCCCGGGTTTCACTAACCTAGATAGTAACGACGAAATAAAGCCCTATGATAGATACAATCACTTAGCTGTCACAGAGAAAGGGTTTGCAGCAATTACACAAGGTATTTTGAAGCAACAGGAATCTGTCGAATGTGGTATACGCGAGTTAATCACGTGGTTAAGAACTTGCCAAATTGTGGATATGTCCGAATTGGAAAATAAAATTAAAGAAATATTTTCGGGTGAATTTCAAAAAGTATCTAGCGATTTGCTTCAAATGTCTTGTGGCCACCGGGCAGATTTAATCGAACAGCGCCGTGACGCAATATTGCGCTCCGTCAAAGATAAATTTATAAAAAACAGCTTGCGCAAAATACCCCCTTCTTGCGAGTACTTATTTTCTCCACAAGAATTTACGTCAGCCATTGAAAAAAATGGCGGTATGAGTAAAATTTTCTGGCCTATAAAGCAAAACATGTCAGTGGGGCCACAAACATCAAAAAATATTAAACCACCTTCGCAAGGTTATAAAAATACTGCACCTAGTATGACTTACCAAAGTTTTAACCGACCAGTTATGCCAGCGCATGGCATACCGCTTAACCCATTCACTCTATCTCCTGCGCAAGGAGTTTTACCAATGTATAACCCAATGTTGGGCCAAAGTTTCAGCCCTCGTGTGGCTACGCATGGCCAATCCTTTCGGCCTCGCGGGCCTAGACCAAATCAAGATGTTGGACCCATGGGAAAAAGCAAAATTAGACCCTCGCGCAGAGGAACAAATAGACGTAAATACTGACTCACCGTTCCTGGCCGGTCGACTACAATTTCATTATCAAACTTGGGAATCTCTGGGCGCACCAGCATTTATCTTAACAATAATTCGATTAGGGTATCGAATCCCCTTTCTGACAAAGCCGCCGCTTTACATGCCAACAGTAAACAGTACGAGTATGATCGTACCATTTTCAAACGAAATGAACAATCAAATCAAATCTCTAAAAGAGATGAATGTCTTAGAGACAGCACAGAGCTCCCCAAGTTTTCTTTCAAGCATGTTCCTAAGACCCAAGCCCGACGGAACGAACCGGCCCATTTTCAATTTGAAACGCCTAAACCAGTATATTTATGTAAGCCCCTTCAAACTAATCAATCAGCAAAAAGTTCCCACGTTCTTACAACCAAAAGACTGGCTGGCGAAGATCGACTTGTCGAACGCTTACTTCCATCTACCAGTAGCACCAAGCCATCGAAGATTTCTAAGGTTGCTCTTCAACGGGGAACTTTTGCAAATGACCTGCCTGCCATTTGGACTGGCGACAGCCCCCAAGGTGTTTGCCACCCTCACAAACTGGATAGGGCAGAAACTTCGAGAAAAGGGGATTCGGGTCCTAATCTACCTAGACGATTTTCTCCTGGCTCATCAACACAAAGAAATATTGGAAGCTCACGTTCGTTATACCGTAGCGACGCTGAAATCGTTAGGTTGGCAAATAAATCACAAAAAATCAATAACGACCCCACAAACAAAAATCCAATTTCTGGGAATAGTTTGGGATCCTTTTCTCAACCTAAAATACCTGCCGGAAGAGAAAATCCTAAAAATAACGGAGACTCTAAACCTAATTCTAACAAAAAAGAGTCTGAACTTAAAAGAAGCCCAAAGTCTAACAGGCGTATTAAATTTTGCGAGCCTGGTAGTGCCATACGGTCGCCTTCACACTCGCAGATTATTATCGTTCACAAACAGCCTCTTGAACGTAGACCCTCGGGTCCAATACCCATTATCAATCGAAGTGCTATCGGACCTAATTTGGTGGATACATTCACATGTGATCAAATCCCCACTGCATCTCCCAGCTGTCAGTCACCATATTTCAACAGACGCCTCTGGCTCAGGCTGGGGAGCGCAACTAAACAATATACAGCTGAGCGGAACCTGGGATGCCAAGGAAAAATTGTTACATTCAAACCAGCTGGAAATGTTAGCAATTTTGAATGTTCTAAAAAGCCATATACACCTTCTAGCAGGTACCACGGTATCCATTCAATCAGACAACACGACTGTACTGGCATACTTGAAAAATCAAGGAGGGACGAAATCGGAATCACTGATGAGACTAACGTACCAAGTTTTCCATTTGCTTTACTATCACAACATCCATTTAAGCCTTCATCACTTACCGGGCAAATACAACGCAGAAGCAGATCGTCTCTCTCGAGGTCACCTTCACCCGGAATGGCATTTCCTCCCAGTACTTACGGAAAAGATATTTCAAAAATGGGGCACGCCAGAGATCGACCTCTTTGCATCACAGCGAGCTCATGTGGTACCGATGTATGTAACTCTGGATGTAACAGACAAGCAGGCACACTTTGTAGATGCTTTCTCCCAAGTATGGAATTACAAGCTAGCTTGGGTATTTCCTCCGCCATTTTTGATCCCCAAAGTCCTCACACATCTAAATCAATGCAGAGGAGTATACCTGATCGTAGTCCCTCAATGGCAAAAAGCATTTTGGAGGCCAGATCTAAAAAAGAGAGCAAAGGCAGCGCCATTCACAATTCTGGGACTTCAGAAGGGAATGATAGATACCGCTACGAACCTTCCCCCGTCAAGGATCCAAGATCTAACAATGGAAGTGTGGAAATGTGGGGGTGGGATCAAATCTTAGCAGACTGGACACCAGAGCAACTTAACCTCCTCCAAAGTAGCTGGCGGAATTCCACCAGGAATTCATATAAATCTGCCTGGCGCCGCTGGTGTCAATGGGCTACTGACCATAATATTAATATTAGATTTCCAACTGGATCTGACCTGGCAAAATTCTTATCTGACCTGTATCGAATCAACGGCTTTGCATATAATACAATTTTATTCTATAAATCCGTGGTTTCCACCTTGTGTCACCCTAACCAAGAGAAGCTTAGTACACACCCACTTGTGGCTCGTATTTTAAAGGCTATCTCCACGCAAAAGCCCAAAGTTACTAAGGCGCCTACTTGGGACATAAGTGTTTTATGTAACTGGCTCAGCACCTCTTTTAACAGAAACCTTAGCCTGTATGAGTGCTCCCGCAGGACGGCCTGTTTACTATTATTATGTTCGGGTCGCCGAGTTCACGATCTAACTTTACTCAGTCTTCACCCTGACAATTTTTCAATGACCGAGAACCATATTGTCTTTTGGCCGCTGTTCGGATCTAAAACTGACGCACACAACTACAGACAGTCAGGTTGGAAATTATTATCGAACCCAGATAATGACGCTTTAAACCCAGTTTTTCTTTATTAAGACTTTAATAGAATTATCTAAACACAGAAGGTCTGAGTACGGCATTCACAATTTATTCATTACCGTACGTGGAACCCCTAAAGCGGCCTCCCGAACTATAATTGCGAACTGGATTAAATCGCTTTTACACGAAGCCGGAATTAAAGGCACACCTGGAAGTTTTCGACCAGCAGTCGCATCCAAAAACTGGCTGCAAAATTTACCATTAGACGAGATCCTCAGCAAAGGGAATTGGAGATCCCAAAATACATTCACAAAATTTTACAGGAGAGAAATAAAACCCAGCAGTGAAGGTACTACTGTCTCACATTTGTTTGAGCCAACATAATATATACCTAATAAATAATATAATTATTGAATGTCTTCGTGATTCAACAACTCTTGGTTATAATTAATAATTATCTTCATTATGTATCACAGCAATATATAAAATGG
Source organism: Teleiodes luculella (assembly GCA_948473455.1). Taxonomy (NCBI): domain Eukaryota; kingdom Metazoa; phylum Arthropoda; class Insecta; order Lepidoptera; family Gelechiidae; genus Teleiodes; species Teleiodes luculella. Next base: position 15,178,986 of record OX419596.1, read on the forward strand.
ATTTAGATTCTAAAATAAATAGCTAACACATTGGTATGTTATCCACTTTACCTACTTTATTTTTGATAAAATACGTGTGATTATTACTTACCTTAAAATAAATTATTGTAATGGTTCTAAACCATCACAACTAAGTATCATTCTTATTTTCTATTTTATATTGTGTTATACCTAATTATATGGAATAATAAAATAAAACAATATTATTGTCATCACATTGATATTTATTTTTCTTATACATCCTTTTCTTTGCATAAACATGATGTTTTCTTATATTAAATTAAAACATGAAATCTTGAGTTGCTTCCGAAATAAAATAATCAACTCAGTACCTAATTCATGTTGCACTCACATTGGCGACTTCCCACCAGGCGATAACAGACAGATCCCATTATTATAAGGTTTCGAACATGCAGCGTCACAGTTCTTTAATGTCAGCGTTTTACCAAACAATAAAACGCTTATTAAATAACTTGACATGCATGTTCGAAACCTTCAGTTTTCTCACCTGCCTGGTGATTTAAAACTTACATAATAAATAAAAAGCACTTAAGTATACCCACTACTTAACTAACAAATTTTCATGCACACAATAATACATATTTCTTGTTTATGATCTACCTGTATATAAAAACAGGTCACTTAATCTGGTTTTGATCTGAAATAATTTAGGTTTAATCACACTTACCATGTACGTCATATTTAATTTGTACTGAAAATCCTCAGATGTCAAAAGCCTTTTAAAACCAGATACCTACAAAGAATTCAAATTCCAGGAAAGTAAGATCTATGTAACTATGTGATCTATATCTAGGATTCCATTCGGTAAGAACACAATACAGTCCTTATATTTTATAATGTTTCTATGTAACATTATGACACTTAATTAGTTTTAGGTTCTTCAAGAAATATGTATGAAATTTGGTTAGTTTTAAAAACAAACTCACAATGATTCAAGAACACTCCGGCTGCGCTGTCCAAAACGGAAAGCGCGGGAGTGCCTGCCTGGTGGGGATTGTAAGAAAGAGATATATATGGTAGAAAGAGACAGGTATAGACGCCGCCGACCAATCAGTAGAAAGACAGTGTTGCCACTCTCATTATTATAAGGTTTCGAACATGCATGTCAAGTTATTTAATAAGCGTTTTATTGTTTGGTAAAACGCTGACAGTTTAGATGAAAAATTAACAACTTAGAAATTAAATTCAAAATAAAATCGCATGAACGTTATTTTAGTACGATTAAGTTAGACTACAGGGCCCTTTAAAGACAACCTACATCCGGCGTCTGACAGGCAAATTCAAGGCAACCTACATCCGGCGTCTGATAAATGACTCAAGACAACCTGAATTTCGGTAAGGTTCCACCTCTTGCTACTCAGCTTAGAAGCAATAGACTCTTTAACCAAAGAACATTCTACACCCAAATCGTGATGATATGAAAACTGCTCACCGTTATAGCGCAAAACTCCGGTAGGTGCACCCACGACGCAAAGATCGACCCTCTTCTCCTTGGCTGCATTGGCTCCACCGGCTCCACCAGCTCCGTTGCTGCCATTTGTCGTCGTTCCCATCGTTCTTCGAAGCACATGGCGTGGCACGTGGTTCTTCCAATCCCAGAAATTCTTTAGAATACATGGTCCTTTATCCCAACTTCTGATGACGGAGAGGCATGGGGATTTTGATGGTCTTCGGGCTCGTCCATGATAAAATCAAAACCACTATTTTTACGATGAGATTTTTATTCGAAAAACAGCGCAATTACAAATTACAAAAATAACGACATTTGAAAATAACGGAAACGCGGTGAATTCGTTGCGGGGCTGGCGATTCAAGTTGCCGGTCGAGAGTCCAGATTCAAAAGTGGTCGTTCTGCCGTCGCGCTCAAAAACACGTGCTTTTCGTACCCGCGCAAAATCTGGTTACAATCTAAATGTTGGCTAACCTGTAGTTAACCAATCATATCAAAATACGAGCAGTGTACCAACCTAACGAAATGCCAGCCCAGTAGCGACCTCACCCAAACTACCCGTTTGGCGTTTCCAAATGTAAACAAAACAAAATTGTGATTGAAATAAAATTGATGGCTTGAATGAACTGTTCAATGTGGCGAAGCTGTCTTCAATCTCCGACATACATATGTGCATTTATATTGAACACATCAAGAGATACAGGGTTAATAATATATTTGCCTTGAAAATAGTGATTTTGCGAGAAAAATGTTTAGTTCTGATTATCATCAATAAGGGCTATAAATATCTACGTGTATCGAAAATCCCAAGTGTAAAGAGACAAAATTAAAAAATTCGGAACCAGACGGGAATCGAACCCGCGTTTCTTGTCTATGCGGGTCTAGAATGCTAACCGCTGCACCACCGGGTTCAGTGGTTAGCACGAAAACGTTGCTGTTCGGTTATTTGTAAAGAAGGGGTCCGATTTCTCTGCAGGGGTCTGTACAATCTACTTCTTAAATAGAAACCTATGACCGCGACAAATGACTGAAGTTTTCTTTAAACCCGTAATAATTTTGCATTACCTACTTGTTTCGGACAGGAACAACTAAATGTTCGGTGGAAGTTAACGTTTCAGAGAACGTTCTTGCTAACATTAAGCAGGAAAACTTCCTCGCTAATGAGAAAAACAAGACCAAGTTGATTGAGCTGCTGGTAAAGACTTTGACCGCACGAGGGATACAGGCGACTACCGCTCCAGGAGATGCAGATTGTTGTATTATAAGATGTGGTCTGGACAAGATGGCTTCTCATTCATCTGTTGTTATCATAGGAGAAGATATTGACCTGCTTGTCCTGCTGATAGCCCTCACACCAACAAACACAAACATGTACTTCTTAAAAACTGGAAGAGGAAACATAGAGACTAAATTATTCTCCACCTCAGAATTGCAGAAGCTCCCATTTAGTGCATCGATCCTCTTCATCCACAGCTTCACAGGATGTGACGCCACTTGCGCAATCTTCGGCAAAAGCAAAGCGTCAATCCTCAAATGCATCAACAAAGTGCCGGGGGAAACTAAAGCAATAGCTGAGGTATTTCAAGATATAAGTTCAACAAGGGATGCTATCGCCAAAGCAGGGGAGGAAATGTTCCTCATCATGTACCAGGCCTCACCGAACCAACACGATTTGAACAGCCACCGTTATAACTGTTTCGTGAAATCCTCTACCAAGGTGAAAGCTAGTCTGGCTTCCTTGCCACCAACTAAAGGTGCAGCACAACAACACTCATTTAGAGTGTACTTGCAAATTCAGATATGGCTGGGTAACTCTCTTGATCCAGAACAGTGGGGTTGGGTTAGGGATGATAGTGGAATCCTTAACCCCATTAAAACCACAGACCCCCCTGCTCCTGCCAGTGTCCTTCAATCAATTTTTTGCCGTTGTGCTACCAGCTGCAGTAATAGGTGTGGCTGCCGAAAAGCGGGGATCCACTGTTCGTCAGTTTGTGTATGTGAAGGAGCTTGCCTCAACAGCCCACCCATCGAGGAGGAAGACCTGTTGGAGGAGGAAGATGAGCCAATAGACCTGGTAGCGATAGATTAACTATGAGTTTGTGTGTCTAGTCTTATCCAGAGTTTCCCTTTAATTTTATTTATATACGTATTAAAAGCAGAAGGGGAGGGATTCGCCCAGCAGTGGGACGCTATAGGCTGGATTTAATTAGAAGATGTGTTCCACTATGCTGAATTTTTGCAATGACAGTAGATTTTTTTAAGTACCAATAGCAGAAGGGGGCGTTAGGTACCATATCTCTAATACAGCTGAAACCAGCCGAGGGTTCTTCATCAGATACTTCAGGCCTTCGATTTTTGACATCAAATGAAGCGGCCCACCAAATTGAATATTTTTTGTAAAGGCGGTATGTCTCGATCTCTAATAGCTTGGTTGGGCTCTTGTATTTTCTAATCAGGGTCACCAGGTACTCCATCTTCGAATATCCTAGTTTTTATAGTTTTCCCTTTATGTAGCCATTAAACTCTATTTTTATTTATTTATTTATTTGGGATAACAACAGCATAAATATAAGATTAAAGTTATACATGTTTTGTTCAACCTTGAGCCAATAACAGTTATCCACCGTATTATACTTATTTAACAATTTTATGTTTAGAGCAGAAGTATATAACACAAACAAAATGGGTAAATTAAACTTAAGCGAGCCACAAGTAATATAATATGAGATTACGGTAGTCAATTCATCGTCTTACGAACGAAAAAGTACGAAAAAGTAAAGTACTACCCACTCCCACTCCTACTACGTTAAAATACTGACATAAACCGGTACATAAATACATAGTTTAAAAAACTAAAAAACACGCTTCCTGTCCGCCACCTGGGACGTCCGCCATATTGGATTTAAGTCACGTGACTTTTTTTTTCGTATTCCTGACAGCAAACCCTTTCATTTGATACCCATATCATGGGGGTGGATTTCAAACAGCCAGTTCGCCATCTTAGGGAGGCCGCCATATTAGATTTGTAATGACGTTTCTTAGCTAGTCGTGTATTGTCATCAGAACTCAGAGCGTGTGCAAAATTTCATCCTAATCGAAGACCGGGAAGTGGGTCAAATTAAGATTCCAAGATTTTTTAGATACAATAATGGGAAGGCCGCCATATTGGATTTGTAATGACGTTTCTTAGCTAGTCATGTATTGTCATCATAACTCAGAGCGTGTGCAAAATTTCATCCTAATCGAAGACCGGGAAGTGGATCAAATTAAGATTCCAAGATTTTTTTAGATACAATAGAGGGGAGGCCGCCATATTGGATTTGTAATGACGTTTCTTAGCTAGTCATGTATTGTCATCATAACTCAATGCGTATGCAAAATTTCATCCTAATCGAAGACCGGGAAGTGGGTCAAATTAAGATTCCAAGATTTTTTTAGATACAATAATGGGGAGGCCGCCATATTGGATTTGTAATGACGTTTCTTAGCTAGTCATGTATTGTCATCAGAACTCAGAGCGTGTGCAAAATTTCATCCTAATCGAAGACCGGGAAGTGGGTCAAATTAAGATTCCAAGATTTTCTTACATACATAGTTACTTACAAGTGAAGCTAATATAAAGCGTGTAAAAAGAAGTCTAACTCTGTACCAAATTTCAGGTCTCTGAGTTTATGGGAAGTACTAGTTTTATTTTGATGATCATGAGTGAGTGTCGAAAATGCGAAACTTTGCTTTCGCTTAACTTCGGAACTAAATGACCTACAGACTTGAAAATTTTGATTTTTATTATGTGATTATAGCTTAGTGGATGACGAAAATTTCTGCGTTCTGGTCTTATCCAGAGGTTCTCAAATAAGGGCCTGAAAATGCGGCGAAATGGTTCCAGTCAGTAAAGGATGGTACAGCAGTGTTGCTTCGCGCTCGACTTGGCGGGGGCACTCCCTTGCCCATTGAAGAGAAATTTACGTTCCTTTTTAAATGCTTTTTATTGATTTCTCTCTTCTTTTGTTTTCTCTCTTGTAATTCTGCTTTCATTGTAAAATGTCGTAATATAATATTATTTTTATCACCATACACCAACGTTTTTTCCTTAATTAATTGAAAACATTATCCAGGATATTATTTCTAAAAAAGCCATCGAAGGAGCTTTAAATTGAACAACATACAAACAAACATAACTTTTACCAGAAAGAAACAAATACAAAGCCGACACGTATTAAGGTCTGCAAATGACCTAGTATTATCAGCGCCCAGAACTAACTATGCGAAAACTGCCATAACATATTATTATCAAAGCGCACAAATATATAACAAGCTCCCTACAGATATAAAAGAAAGTAATAGTCTACATACATTTAAAAACCGAGGCCGCGGCTGCGGTCCAGGTAGCAGAGTTTTGGGCGGGGAAAATATAGATAACTATAATTACCATCGACTCGACAGAAGAATATTTAAAAAAATATTAAAGAACCACGTCATTACATCATAAACCATATTCTACTAATAAATAAAATAAATAAAAGCTTACATCTAAAGATCTAGTGTTTTTCCTACTCCAGCTTTAGCTCTTGTGTAGTGTAAAATAATAATAATAATAATAGTAACAACCTTTTTCGTAAATATTATAGTAACGTAAATAACTAACAAATAAATAAACATAAAATAATCACAACATTACTGCCAACAGCATAAGTTTAAATATTATGTAATCAAATGAATAAGTACTTACCGTGCCTCATCTAGTCGCCGCAGATCTGTGTTTCTTGCCATAAAGAAGGTGTAGATTAGAAATGTTTCGTTGTTGTATTGGATGAACTATCCTCCTTTGGATTTTTGTTTTGTTTATTCGTACGCACGTCGCAATAGTTTTAAATTACTTTGTTATAATATTTTCTCATTTAAGTGAATTGTTAAAATTCTTTTTCGAGAAATAAACATAATCTCAAACCTCAAGTGAGCGTCTGACTGCGAGTGACGAGAAATCCACAGAACAGCAACTTACAAAACATTAATTTGAGTTAAATTAAAATACAAAATGAGCAGCTTCATAATATTTGAGCGACCTAATATTTGTTTGAATGTCAACGTTAGGTATGTACGTCCTGCATTTTTTTCAATATTTGGCAAAATATGTAATTCTTATACTGAGCGTCATTTTATCTTAAATGAAGTGTTTCGAATACAAAAACCACTTTGAAAAATAGGTCAGAGTGTAGGGAAGGGGGCACTTTCTCTAATGTCGATACTTCTTGTGTTAATCAACTTTGAAAAATTTAAAACTCCGCTCTGTTATTGACATTAGTCTAACCTAACCTAACCAACCGATTTGATTCTGGGTAGATTTGTTTTTTTTTAGCGGGGGGCGCCGCGCCCCGTCCTCCTGCTTTGGTTGACGCCCTGACTACTATTATCAAAGCCAGTGACCTTCGTGTTGCCAGTTGCCCTCTCTGTATTTCCAGTTGCTCACTTGGTAATGTAGTCGATAAATGATGCATCGCTGACCAACACTAATGAAATGACAGGTTATTAGTCCATTGTTTATTGGTACTTACATTCATTGTATCCGAAACCAACGCTACCCCAATTGTAGGAATACATGAAGGTATTATTAAATACCATCCCGTAAAGACAAAAGCTTCAGAGCCAAACCAAACGCATGGTTTATTAAAGATCGTTAGGCAAAGCCAAAAACACCATGGGAAAAATATCTAAAAAAAAGAGAAAATATTATTATAAAAACTTAAATAATATTTAAAAAACCGGTCAAGTGCGAGTTGAAATTTGGTTACACCAAATTACATTTTCATTTTTTTGATAATTTTTTATGCATCCTATTTGCTCGCCGTTTCGTTTGCAGTCTATTCGCTCATTTTGGATAATATTATGATATATTATAATATTTCGGGGCTGCCATTGACACGGCCGCAGCCCTCGCTGCGTGCCAGACGATTCTTTTTATCTTTGGAGTGTTATGTAAGTTCATCAATAAACATCGTTGAAGAACCACGCAATAGAGCTACTGGCCAGCTCAATACAGTCGATGATTGCCCTCGTTCCAAAAAGGCGAATTGATCATCCATAAGTGGCATTTAAAAAACAAAAAAAAAAAATGTTTTCATTTAAATAATAATATAAACAATTAAGAATTGATAAAATTGAAAAAAAATCACTTGAATGAAATTCTTATTAGTACTGGGATTACGGCTATTTCACGTGAATAAAGCAACGACAAATAGTAGACACGAAGAAATGTTTAACATGAATCTTTTTTTATATGCTTGTGTCGAAAAGGTACGACCAATCAAGCTTCACCGGACTTCATGAATCTTTGGTTCTTTTCTTAGCACTTATACAAAATAATACTAAAAAACACTTTCACTTGTATAGTATTTCAGCTTTGATATTTCAGCCAATTAACTTGATCCTGAAGTTTGTAATGGGGTGGCCTGGCCAGCTCAGCCATTTACATTAGAGACTCAGGGTTTTCTAGCTAGCAGGGGTGGTTTGGTCAAGAGAAACACAGAACACAGGTTACAACACGGTTTTATTCATTAGGCAAGGCATCGGCGGTATAAGCTTAACAGGTTGGCTCGGGGCGGACGGGAATGGTTTCCAGGTCGGGACGAGGGCGCGGGAAAGTTCAGGAGAAAGGGCCGCGATTTCGAGGGGATGTATCGCGCTGAATCTAGCACCTCTGGTCGGCGTGAAGGGTTTCTCGGCGTAGGGCTACGCACGCCCGGGGCTCTCAACCAGGATATATCCGGGACCGCCTCCGGGGTCGCGAACGTGCTTAGGGCAGGGGCTCTCGATCGCACACTAGGGCGAGACCGCCTCCTTGGGCCCCTCAGGGTTTTCGACCGCGCTAAAGCTGGGACCGCCGTCGGTAAGGGGTAGGTGCAGGGGCTCTCAATCAGGGTGGCCCGAGACCGCCGCCTGTTCACCCTCGAGGCTCTCGACCGGGCTTTAGCGGGGACCACCGCCGGTATTTCGTGCACAGGGCAAGGGGTTCTCGATCGTGGATTGCCACGAGACCACCTCCTTAGTCCCCTCAGGGTTCTCAACCTGGCTTGAGCTGGGACCGCCGTCGGAAAGTGTGAGGTGCAGGGGCTCTCAACCAGGATAACCTGAGACCGCCGCCTGGTCACCCTCGAGGCTCTCGACCGTGCTCAAGCTGGGACCACCGCTGGTTTATCGTGCACGGGGCAAGGGGTTCTCGATCGTGGATCGCCACGAGACCACCTCCTTAGCCCCCTTCAGGGTTCTCAACCTGGCTTAAGCTGGGACCGCCGTCGATAGGTGCAGGGGCTCTCAACCAGGATAACCTGAGACCGCCGCCTGGTCACCCTCGAGGCTCTCGACCGTGCTCAAGCTGGGACCACCGCTGGTTTCGCGTGCACGGGACACGCGACCTACGTGAACTACCCTTCGCGCCAACCAGAAGTATTCACTATGCGAAAACGGTACAAACGGTGCTGGTCAGGGAACACAGGGCGCAAAGGGATACGTGGTTAAATGAGAACACAAACGCGGATCAAATATAGTTAAAAGGTGGATAGGACTTACTGGATTTAGGCTGGAACGGAGAGGACGCCAACAGTTCTAACGTTCGAGAAGCGACAATTAACTTTTAAATTAACTGAGTGGTTAGCCGGGTACAAGGTATACTGGTTTACGCGCCTAGTCGCGGGACGTCCTTCTTCGCTGGTGGCCGGTGCGAGACTGTTCTCTCGTCCTCCTTGACTGCCCGGTAATAGCCCGGCGGGCAACGCTATCCCCACCGCCGAAACTGGTCGTACTCAGGATCAGGGCAGGGCCGTATTCGGCGGTGAAGCAGGGCAGAGACCCACGGCCGGCGTGGGTCGTTGCATTCCCCCCCTGGACAGCGAGATTTTTTCCTGCAGGGAAAAAATCACAAGGCAATACCGACTCCGAGCACCTAACAGCTATAATTTGTTTATTTGCTAAAGTCAGACTGGTCAGGAATGGGCAAGATATGCCCCAAGGGTTCTGGTTTAATCATGTGAAACTAATATTTTCTTTTATGATCTCTTTTTTTTTTTTTATTTAATCTTACAACATATGCCTTGCCTTTACAAGATATTGACTTTATCAAACAAACTTGGGTATAAAAATATACTTCTATATGAAGAAGAAAAGAAAAAAAAATAATTGGGATATAATATTCCCTGCAAAAGGAAACAAGTAGGACCCTTAGCTTTGTATTAGCACCTGAACAAGGTATAACGTAATTTATATTTTTAAATTTGCTAAACATATTTTGATTATAAATATTGCTACTTTGTTATCAAATTTTATTAGCAAAGTGGTCCTCTTTGTATCTAAACAACAACACATTAACCAAGTGTAAATCCGTACGTATACGATGTATGGCTTTGGTGCTCCATACTACTTATCTATAAATTGTAAACTCTGTGTCTATATATTAAATAACTGGTTAATAAACTATTATATATCCGTACGTATTTACTCCCTAAAAAAAATAAACATCATCTTTACTGGTCATAATTAATTATAACTTTTATCTTACGTCTCGCTGGTAAAAAAAATATATTTTACTTTGTGTCAACTGACTACGTTACAATGTGAAGTTATCACTGGTTTTTTTTTTTTTAAAGAAAGAAGTTAAGAACTACATAATCTGTGCATAAACAACAACAACGGTCACAACTTCTATGCGTTGTCATTTTTACGAGGCGCGTTTCGGTACGTAGGTACCGGGCTCGTTAGCTATTTTATTCGTCGGGACTGGGAACCTCTAGTTGATAAGAACTAAGAACACAAGAAAGTGTAATCGGTGTTGCAACAAATTGTTTGCTACCGGTTTGTCACTGGACTCAGTCTTTCAATAATAGGAACTTTTGATTATTTACTAGTTTAAACGACGGTTTGTAAATATCACAATAACAAGCGGGTGCTAGTCCCGTATAGCAAACTAAATAACAACTTATAAATTATATTTTAAATAACCAACAAGTGTTTTTCATGATACTGGTAACACGTCTGGATTTATCTTTGTATGTTTACTTATTAGCAATTAATGACTTTGAAAAATTGTAAATAAGCACTGGTCGGCTATCCGGCAAACTATACTCTGTTGTTCTAGCAAACTAAAACTAAAGCAATATTATCTGGTAACTACATTTTACGGTAGATCCTAATGATCCGAGAAAAAATATTTATTAGACACCTATTAATTGTAAGGTTTTGAGACAGGAAAAATAATCATGAAAGAAGAAAAAAAAATCAAGAAGAAAACTTAACTCAACATACGGAGTATGGCCGGTCTTGACGTTTGCGCCTGTTGGCGCGCCTCTTGACTGCAGGTCGCCCTCCATGACATGGCTGGCCCGGACTCGAAGCCGCACCTCGCGCCGTCGTGGGCTGCGGGTGGGTTGTGCTCGTCGGGACTGGGGCTGGCTGCATCCACACTCCACTCGATGTCCCGGGGCGCGTGTTCGCTGCCGCCGGGCTTCCAGCTGCCGGAATCGGGTCGATCGGCTGTATCGGTATAGCCGACTCTGGGATCGTGTTGTCGCCCGCGGTACGGAAATGCGTCTTTACTTGCGACTGCATGAAACCGTAATGCGCGCACGACTGTCTGGCGCTACGGCTTCACCGCCGGTATCTTGCCGTGCGGCTCCCCCCTCGCGGGGTGTGCTAGGCTCCGCCCACTTCGTCAGGTACAGGCGTTATTTATCTCGTTCATAGTACATACAGGTGCAGGTTTACTTAGGTAATTCTGGTGTTTTTTTTTTTCTCGTAGTACATACAGGTGCAGGTTTACTTAGGTCATGCCGGTGTAACTTTTTTATGTACTATCTTTATCCAGTTATTAGTTCTGCGTCGTCTCTTGCCGGTTTTAGTTATGGTATTTTTTTATATCTTTTATATGCGCTGTGAACTTTCTCCTTTTATTATTTACATCTTGTAATTCAAAAATAACTGGTGATTTCCTTGTAATTACTTCATACGGGCCCGAATATTTCGGTGCTAACTTGGCGCAAAATTTTTTATTTGCGTTAGACAATGGATAGTCTTTTTTCAAAACTAAGGAATTTAGGGCTGGAATCCAACTTCGCTTCTGCTTATCGAAATGTTTTTTCTGGTGTCTCGATGCGTTATTCTGGTGTTGACGTACCAACTCATATATTTTTTCCATCTTATTTAAATGTTTCATTGCGGGATTTTTTGTGAAATCTGGTTTTGGTGGTTTTTCGTCTCGTTTCTTGTATCTGCTGGCAATGTATGTCGAAGTCCTAATTTCCCATGCTTTACTTTCCTGTATCTTTTGCTTTTCCATCTGGGTTTGTGGCTCGGGTTCTGGTGGTATTATGTGCTTAACATAATATAATTTAGGGGTCCTTTGGTTAAATTTTGGCGACTGGGGTTCTTTATGTAACCTGTTACCGTATATTTCCAGCCACGGTTTTTGCAGTTCTAAATTTGCCTCTTCTGTTGATTGTTCTCGTTTTCTTCTGGTCTGTTTCCTTCTGGGTCTTTTTCTTTTTCTTCGCTGGGTTTGTTCGTCACACTCTGTATTCGGGTCTGTTCTTAGTTGTGTTGTTGTAACTGGTTTCTCCGGTTTTTCCTGGTTTTGTGTGGCTGCTTCCCACATAGTCAAGAACTTTTTAGGCTCGATTCGGTTCAACATATCCATACCGATTATTATGAATCCGGAATTCGGTAGGACGTACAAACAATGATTCAATGTTACCCCCACAACTTTCATCTGTAGCGTGACGCTGGTTTTCACGTTGACCAAAGCCTTGTTTGCTAAGACGATTTTCTCATTCGCCTTTCTCCCTTTGATTGAATTCTGTTGGCACAAGTCGTAAACTTCTTCTGGTATAAAGGAAGTAGTCGAACCGGTGTCGATCAAGGCCGGAAACTTTTTATTCAGAATTGTAACGTGAACAAACATTCTGTTGTCACGTCTTTTCTGGGCATTGGCTGTACATGCATTGCCTGAGTTAAGTGTCCCCTTGCAACAGTTTTTGCTTAAGACACCCATTTTTCCGCACATGCTGCAGAATAGTTGCTTCTTGTTCCGGCATTCCGTGTACGCATGTCCTGTCTTGCCACAACTCCAACAACATTTCAATCTATCGTAGTTATGCATGTACCTTGTGCCAAGGTTATTCTGGTTAATTTGTTTCCGATTAACATTCTGGTCGAACTTGTATTGTGGTGTGAACTCTGGTCTGGCTGGCTTTTCGTTGCTGGTTCCTGGTGAATATCTATATCTCTCCTCTTTTATTTTTTCGTATTCCCCGCATAGGGTTATTAGTTCATGCAATGAATCAAAATCCTGTCTTTTTATGTACAGTTTATAGCTGGCGTGTGTGTTTTCGAAAATTCTCTCTAATTTTTCGTCTACTCTCATTTTCCCAAATCTTCCCATTAATGTTTGCAAATCCGTTAGGTAATCGGTGAACTTCTCGTTATACTTCTGTTTGCGAGCGATAATCTTTTCTAATAAATTGGTTTCGTAGCTGTTCGGGTAAAAATAGAGTTTGAATTCTTTGACAAAGTCCTCCCAGGTCCTCCAATTATCATGGTTGTTCCGGTGCCATAAATTTGCTTTTCCTTTCAGGAATCTGGTTAACAGCGGAATAAGCTGTTCTTTCTGGACATCACACGTTGTTACTAGGTCTTGAAGCCGCTCTAGGAATTCGACGGGATCGCTTGTTGTATCGAAACTAATGTCCCAATTTTTTACAATGCTATACAGATCCTTGCCTCCCATTGCTTTCGCTTCCTTAGACATTTCGTTGTCTTTTTTATCAAAATCTGGGTCTGTGTCTTCGTAATCTGAATCCGACTCAGAGTCGAGGGATTGGTTCACTGATAATATTAAAGCCGCGGTTTCTTCGTCAGTGGTTTCTGTGTCCACTTCTACTAAGTTTTTCGTTATGGCTTCCTTCAGTGTTTTCACCGTGTAATCCTTGTTTGTAACTGGATCCTTTGTGGGTATGCCTCTAAGGACAGCTAGCTCGACAAGCTCTGGCTTTCTCAGCTTCGTAACCTCAATTGGTTTTGACATAGGTTTTCTCTTTTTAACGCTATGTCTTTCTCTTCTTTGACCTTCCCTGCTAACCCGTGAGCTCTTTCGATATTTCCCGTGGGTAAATACCGTCAATTAAGTTGGGCGCCAAATGTAATGGGGTGGCCTGGCCAGCTCAGCCATTTACATTAGAGACTCAGGGTTTTCTAGCTAGCAGGGGTGGTTTGGTCAAGAGAAACACAGAACACAGGTTACAACACGGTTTTATTCATTAGGCAAGGCATCGGCGGTATAAGCTTAACAGGTTGGCTCGGGGCGGACGGGAATGGTTTCCAGGTCGGGACGAGGGCGCGGGAAAGTTCAGGAGAAAGGGCCGCGATTTCGAGGGGATGTATCGCGCTGAATCTAGCACCTCTGGTCGGCGTGAAGGGTTTCTCGGCGTAGGGCTACGCACGCCCGGGGCTCTCAACCAGGATATATCCGGGACCGCCTCCGGGGTCGCGAACGTGCTTAGGGCAGGGGCTCTCGATCGCACACTAGGGCGAGACCGCCTCCTTGGGCCCCTCAGGGTTTTCGACCGCGCTAAAGCTGGGACCGCCGTCGGTAAGGGGTAGGTGCAGGGGCTCTCAATCAGGGTGGCCCGAGACCGCCGCCTGTTCACCCTCGAGGCTCTCGACCGGGCTTTAGCGGGGACCACCGCCGGTATTTCGTGCACAGGGCAAGGGGTTCTCGATCGTGGATTGCCACGAGACCACCTCCTTGTAACGTGGTGCATTACCATGCCACCTCGTTGCCTCATTCTCATCTCATTTACCATTCTCGCCTAAATTCGAATATATTCAATTTTGGAATTCAGTCAATAATCATCCGTCATTTCGTCCATTTTTCTAGTCACTTTTCGCTTACCCCTCGGCCATGCCGGCCGAGTTCCAAATTTCTGTGTAAACGTCTAATCATTTTTAATCTCTTGTCGACAAGCAGTTTTATATACATATAATACATATTTATCGTCTGTGCTTTTGTGTTTTCATCTACTTTTCATCGTGTTTTTCACTTCTTGTGCGCGCTCGCTGGCTCGCCCATATCTGGCGAGCCGCGGGTGCCACAATGGCGCCCCTACGTGCTCCTCGACCCATTTTGTAAGTTCCAGATGGAAAAAACCGCTGGCAGAAAGGCCACAATGGCGCCCTCCGAGGAAACCCCCCCACCGCCCGCAATGCCTAAAACCAACGTGAATGTGACGCAGAACAGCCCGCGGTTGATGTAGCAGCCCGGACCCCTCAAGCACCCCACAGCACTCTTCAGGTCGGCGACGACGGCTGCCTGACAGCGGACGGCTGCAGCTGCTGCTGTGCCCGCTGGAAGATCCTGACGTCGCAGTGAGAAGCCTAGCTGCCTACTGCCTACTGCCGGATGCCTACACCCGGATATGAAGAAGAAAGAAGAAAGAAAAACTACACACTAAAACGTTTATTAAAGTTTTATTCATTCTAAACTGTATTAGGTAGGGTTTGTTGTGTTTATCTGCTTTATTTGTGTCCTTATTTCAATCATCATCACTAACAGATTTTCATTTTCATTTCCATCTCCCATTTATTATATTTATTATTTCACCTGCAACACAAACTTATTATTACTTTACAAGCACATTACTCACATTTTACAGACACAAACACATCCACGTTACTTGGGTTGGTCACAAATGTGACTGATACTAATACCCCTGTAACGGCGGAAATACATACACTAAGATGCTAGGCTCTCGAGGCCGACTATCGCATCTTAAAATAGGTACTCACCATCATTTTAACAACCAATTTAGTATTCTATATTTGTTCGCATAAGAACAAATTTTCGAAAATTTTCACGACAATTTTTCTTAGAAATGTCGTAATATATTATGTTTATTATTTATCTAATATAGTCAAATTCTGACACTACTCAAATTCTGACATAAATCATCTCACCCTACCATAGTCACAAACCCATTTCTTCTTAATACCATTCTCCTTACGTAACTCTATGGAATCTTCTGTGTAGAACAAACAGAGGTTCAAACTATGTAGGTAGGTACTACCCTTTTCAAGAAACTTAGGTCCTATCTCCTTTTTACTTACCTATTTAGATAATTTAATTGTCAGTTACGTCAACTTCAAAATTTTAATCATTTTTGACACTTTCTTTTTTCGGACCAAAGAGTAGAACAAATTTTTCCAACTGTACACTACTACACATTATATACTTCTTTCTTCATACTAAAAAGTTTCTTGCTCTACCTACTTAAGACTAGGCTCTATGGGATTCGAACCCTATACCTTTCCCAAAGGAGATTTTTAAAATTTAAAATCTTACCCCTTTTATTCTTAATCTCCTTACTCTTTTATAACCTTTTTTTATCCTTTATCCCATTTACTATTCATAACCTCCTCACACCTTTATAATCTTTTTATCCTTTGTCCATATTCATTCCTAGCAATACTCAAACTACATTACATACTCCTTAATTCATATAGGTACATCTTTTACATTATACATTCTTTGTTTACATCAAACGTGTGTCAAATCTTGACTCACGCCATCACGGTGACTTCCGTAACCATGGACACCGTTATTTATTTATTTTGACATTATCATTTACGTCATTTTATCCGCCCTTCCCTCCCTTGTCATGACATTCTTTTGTTTATAAATACGCACCTCATTAATCTTTTCGGAGTCATTAGTTTAATTGTTATCATTCATTTGTTTATATCCCCCTTATTATTATTAGAGTATCCCACTCTATATCGTGCGGTTGATAACACGTTAAAGAAGCCTTTATCATATCTGTATATATTCCCTTATATTCCTCCTTACCCTACGCATTAAAATGCGCTTTGCCAAATGGCACAATACTTGTACATATACTTACTTTATCATCTTTCACACTAGCGGGTTGTGACTAGTAAAATAAGCCTACACTATCCTAAGTACAGTTCATTGAGAAACACTTATTTATGTATATAAGTTTCCTCAATATGAAAGGGTCTTGCTTTCCAATTCCGGAACAAGACATTGTAAGCTGAAGCATGAAAGAATGGAAGGATAGACATGAAGGATAAATGGGTGAACTGGCTTAGTGTACATACCCACACCTTCTAAATTACCTTTTCACATCCCATACTTAGTTTTATTTTAGTTTTAAGTATATTTTCACCTTCACCTTTTAGAAAAAAGCCTTTTCAAGCCTTTTTTCACCCGGCCCCCCCCGGTACTGTAACGTGGTGCATTACCATGCCACCTCGTTGCCTCATTCTCATCTCATTTACCATTCTCGCCTAAATTCGAATATATTCAATTTTGGAATTCAGTCAATAATCATCCGTCATTTCATTCATTTTTTTACTCACTTTTCGTTTACCCCTCGGCCATGTCGGCCGAGCCCTAAATTCCCGTGATTTCCCTTTTCCCTGTTTTGTATTTTATATTCATTATACCAAGTTCTCCAGTGTTCAGTGTTTCCTTTCTCATCAATCTCTTCTTGTGCGCGCTCGCTGGCTCGCCCCATACCTGGCGAGCCGCGGGTGTCACATCCTTAGTCCCCTCAGGGTTCTCAACCTGGCTTGAGCTGGGACCGCCGTCGGAAAGTGTGAGGTGCAGGGGCTCTCAACCAGGATAACCTGAGACCGCCGCCTGGTCACCCTCGAGGCTCTCGACCGTGCTCAAGCTGGGACCACCGCTGGTTTATCGTGCACGGGGCAAGGGGTTCTCGATCGTGGATCGCCACGAGACCACCTCCTTAGCCCCCTTCAGGGTTCTCAACCTGGCTTAAGCTGGGACCGCCGTCGATAGGTGCAGGGGCTCTCAACCAGGATAACCTGAGACCGCCGCCTGGTCACCCTCGAGGCTCTCGACCGTGCTCAAGCTGGGACCACCGCTGGTTTCGCGTGCACGGGACACGCGACCTACGTGAACTACCCTTCGCGCCAACCAGAAGTATTCACTATGCGAAAACGGTACAAACGGTGCTGGTCAGGGAACACAGGGCGCAAAGGGATACGTGGTTAAATGAGAACACAAACGCGGATCAAATATAGTTAAAAGGTGGATAGGACTTACTGGATTTAGGCTGGAACGGAGAGGACGCCAACAGTTCTAACGTTCGAGAAGCGACAATTAACTTTTAAATTAACTGAGTGGTTAGCCGGGTACAAGGTATACTGGTTTACGCGCCTAGTCGCGGGACGTCCTTCTTCGCTGGTGGCCGGTGCGAGACTGTTCTCTCGTCCTCCTTGACTGCCCGGTAATAGCCCGGCGGGCAACGCTATCCCCACCGCCGAAACTGGTCGTACTCAGGATCAGGGCAGGGCCGTATTCGGCGGTGAAGCAGGGCAGAGACCCACGGCCGGCGTGGGTCGTTGCAAGTTGAATCTGTTGTATTAGCAGTAACGAAACGGCGCGGCGGTGGCCGCCAGAAGAGCTGTCACTTTGACGTTTGTTGTTGGTTGGGATTGCTGGGTTCTGTTCAATGTTTTTTCCTATCTAATAAAAGATCCTCTATTATATTATTATACAGTGATTAACTATGTAGAAACCAATCTTAAAACATGGTTGCAGCTGCGGTAAAACATTACCGTTCGGGTATGTGGCCCATCGAGGAAATGGTTGGTGGTCGATCGGGGATGTGGCCCTTTGAGGAAACGGACAGTTCTGGTGGTCGTTCGGGGATGTGGCCAAAGTCAAATCAAAGTCAAAGTCAAATAGTGTTTATTCAAAGTAAGATTTCACAAATCATTTTTTGACGTCGAGGCGGGTTCACAATTTGGCTGTCTTCTGTGGAGAAGAACCCGCCGGAAGAAACTCCACAGGCGTTGCATCTTTTCAAAATATTTTTACATAGGTAATTATTATTTTATACAATTTGATTAATATAACAAAGAGTGCAGCCGAAATATGAAATTTTCGAGGAAACGGTTGGTGGTCGATCGGGCATGTGGCCCTTCGAGGAAACGGTTGGTGGTCGATCGGGGATGTGGCCCTTCGAGGAAACGGACAGTTCTGGTGGTCGTTCGGGGATGTGGCCCTTCGAGGAAACGGTTGGTGGTCGTTCGGGGATGTGGCCCTTGGAGGAAACGGTTGGTGGTCGATCGGGGATGTGGCCTTTCGAGGAAACGGACAGTTCTGGTGGTCGTTCGGGAATGTGGCCCTTCGAGGAAACAGTTGGTGGTCGATCGGAGATGTGGTCCTTCGAGGAAACGGACAGTTCTGGTGGTCGTTCGGGGATGTGGCCCTTCGAGGAAACGGTCGATAAATGATCTGGACGCTGAGGGAAGTGGGCGTTCGCGGAATTGGATGTTCGGTGCCGGATTAATATATTCTAATAGCCTGGTCTAATATATTCTTTGGAAATGGATTCCAAATATCTATAACTTTGTTTTCATAAGATTTATACTCTGGGTCTGGGCTACTATGACTCAAAAGATTGCAGCCAAGTAATTATCGAATCCTTCAAGGTAAGGCTGTATTGATTGATAATTACGATAACCAAGGACCTTGTATCATTCTGATCATTCTGAAAGGAGACAATAGCCTGACGGACGGAAAAACAGTATTGTCGGGCTGAAGAGAGGCTTCGGCTTTTGGCGTCAGCTTTGGTTTGGGCAATCGAGCACTTTCACATGTAATTATAAAGGTAAAGTTTGAGCTACTACTATTGATGAATCCAATGATGGTAAAGAATTAATTTCAGTTAAAAAAAAAGGTTTGATAAATAACAATTATAAACATTCTTAGATTTTTATTTTATTTTATTTTATTTTAAAAGGTTTGGTTACAGGTTACAAATTACAACATCGATAGCGAAAACAGGAACAAAATAACAATAACAAATCTGTAGCCCACTTACAACCAAACACAACATTCACAGAAATCAGTAGATATTATGCAAATTAAATTACAATTCTAAACAAATAATAGATACATATATAGATATATATAATTAATTATACAGTTGGTTTTATTCGGAAGTTAATAAATGTATTTGTAGTTAACAACACTACAGATCAAGAAAAACACTATGTTTGATCAGCAATATGACGCCGAAGAGAAACTTTAAAGTTAGCCAGGCTACAGTTGAATATGTCTTGGTGAGAGCAGACTTCATTGTAGCATTTACACATTCTGAGCAGGGGACTATTTTTCGTGACGTTATTTGAAGACGAGGAAATAAAAAACATTTGCGGAATACGCACTGATCGTGTAGGTATTTTAAAGTTCAACTGTTCGAGGAGTTGGTCGCCGAATACACCCCTAGCAATCCTATGCAATGTGCACATGTCCGCCATCCATCTGCGATTTGCGAGGCTCTCTAAGGCAAATTTGTGCAATCGGTCCTCATACGTTGTGATTTTGCGTCTAAGTCCTAGTCTTGCACATAGTGAGCGCAAAAACCGACGTTGAATTGCTTCAATTCTATATGTGTGAATCTGATAGATAGGGGACCAAATTGATGAGCAATACTCCAAAATACTCCTGAACAATGAGGCGTATACTGTTATCCATGAAGCTGGCCTCCTAAACGGTTTGGCATTCCGCAGGACAAAAGATAACATTTTGTTGGCTTTACTACAGATGTAGTCATAGTGAGGTCTAAAAGAAAGAGCAACATCAAATACCACACCGAGGTCTCGGACGGTATTCACACGATTCAGCACATTGTTACCAACTTTATAATCATATAAATATGGGCATCTATTTTTGGTAAAACTAATGACCTGACACTTCTTCGCATTCAACTCCATAAGATTTTGATTACACCAATCAGTAATGATATCAACATCCCTCTGTAAGGCCTCGCAATCCTCGATACGATTTATGAGACGATAGATTTTGATATCATCGGCATAAGCAAGACACTCGCTATCAAACAAACCCAGCAAATCATTTATAAATATCAAGAAAAGAAGTGGGCCTAGGTTGGAGCCTTGTGGAACGCCAGAGGTAGCCAAAAAAGGAACTGAGTCGTAACCACCTAAAGTAACCAGCTGCGAGCGGTTATAAAGGTAGGAAGAGAACCATTCGAGCAAACTACCATGTATACCTAAATGCTCCACCTTGGTCAACAGTACAGAATGATTTACTCGATTTATTTTCGCGGTTGTTAACTGCACTAACACACATTTTCACGGGTTTTCTCCACGATTTCGTTTTTAATTGAGCTTACCGATATTTCGACCGAGTTACAATCAAAACGAAATCGTGGAGAAAACCCGTGAAAATGTGTGATAGAACAATTATATATTCCAACACCTACGTAGCAATTGAATGTCCTGGAAAAGTATTGTAGATTTTTTGAAGGCTATTGGACTAGTTTGTGAAAACAAAATGTTCCTTAAGGTATGTTCTAGATATTCCCTGAGCCAAGGGTCAGATAAGTAATACTACTGCTCCACCACGACGCGGTGGGCGCGTTCACCAACACCGCGCTCAAAACAAGGGACATTATGGATAGCACGCCGGTCAAACTCCTGGGTCATCCTCTTTCCGCCCTTACCTAGCATCGTGTCACTTCTTTTTATTCCCGAAAATAAAAATCTGCTCAAAGGGATACTTACAATTTTAGTTGAGCGCTGTCAGCATTTGAGGTGTTTGTAGCAGACTGGAGGGTTCCAAACCTGCGACCCAGTTTTGAAGGCAAACGTTCTACTAACTGGAGTACAGGGCCGTCGTAAAGTGCAAACCATATCGTGTGATGAAAAGACTTGTCTGGGAGATATCTCTGGTTACCTATCTTAAATCCGAAAATTTTAATACCGAATAAGGTTTTACCGAAAACGGATCGCATTTTTTTTACTTTCCATATTATCATTTTACTAAAATGATTTTTACCAGATTTTCATTTCCCAGAGATTCGTTTCTCTTTTTACTTTGTTTACCTTGGTATTGATAGACCACAACAACGGAAAACCACAGATTTAAAAAACCAGATGAGTTGAATTCCATATAAATGTTATCCTGAATAATCAGCATACCACAAAATCATGCAATTCGACAAGTAAACATGCAAGCAATCATGCAAGCAAGCATGCAAGCAATCATGCAAGCAAACAAGCATGCAAGCAAGCAAGCGTGCAAGCAAGCATGCAAGCAAGCAATCATGCATGCAAGCAAACATGCAAGTAAGCAAGCATGCATACTAGCAAGCACAAGCAGGCATGCATACATGTCAACCTAACCAACAGTAGTCGGGGTGCCCTGAACTCCCATGCCCGATTCGCTCGCACCCGCACTGTCATGTTTGATTTACAAAACTAGATCCATTATAATTATGGGAAAAGTAAATTCCTGTTAATAAACCTCCAGGATAATTAAAATATATGAAGTAAAACAGTCGATAAAACCAAAAATAACACTTCGATAATATGGTTGTAGTTATTCTGAAATATATTTATGGTGTAATTAAGTTATGTTGTTATATTTGGTTACCTAATTGTATTTCCGATATTTTTTGTTCCGAATATTGTTATTCCGCTAACTTTTTGACATTTATCAGTTGGAAAAATTATTTATTATCCGAAATAATATTTTCCATTTTATCATGTTTCCGCGTTTTAATTTACCTTTTTACTTGTTCACCGATGTTTCAAATTTCCGCTAAACTATTTACCAGTATACCGAAAATCCATGACAACGTTAACCATTTTTTTACATGTGCGATAGCTCAATTGAACCATTATATTGCAAGGTCAAATTTAATTTCTCCATTTTACATTCTGTACTCCTTCAAGCATGCATGCATGCAAGCAAGCAATCTAGCAAGCATGCAAGCAAGCAAGCAAGCAAGCAAGCAAGCAAGCAAGCAAGCATGCAAGCAAGCAAGCAAGCAAGCATGCAAGCAAGCAAGCAAGCATGCAAGCAATCATGCAAGCAAACAAGCATGCAAGCAAGCAAGCGTGCAAGCAAGCATGCAAGCAAGCAATCATGCATGCAAGCAAACATGCAAGTAAGCAAGCATGCATACTAGCAAGCACAAGCAGGCATGCATACATGTCAACCTAACCAACAGTAGTCGGGGTGCCCTGAACTCCCATGCCCGATTCGCTCGCACCCGCACTGTCATGTTTGATTTACAAAACTAGATCCATTATAATTATGGGAAAAGTAAATTCCTGTTAATAAACCTCCAGGATAATTAAAATATATGAAGTAAAACAGTCGATAAAACCAAAAATAACACTTCGATAATATGGTTGTAGTTATTCTGAAATATATTTATGGTGTAATTAAGTTATGTTGTTATATTTGGTTACCTAATTGTATTTCCGATATTTTTTGTTCCGAATATTGTTATTCCGCTAACTTTTTGACATTTATCAGTTGGAAAAATTATTTATTATCCGAAATAATATTTTCCATTTTATCATGTTTCCGCGTTTTAATTTACCTTTTTACTTGTTCACCGATGTTTCAAATTTCCGCTAAACTATTTACCAGTATACCGAAAATCCATGACAACGTTAACCATTTTTTTACATGTGCGATAGCTCAATTGAACCATTATATTGCAAGGTCAAATTTAATTTCTCCATTTTACATTCTGTACTCCTTCAAGCATGCATGCATGCAAGCAAGCAATCTAGCAAGCATGCAAGCAAGCAAGCAAGCAAGCAAGCAAGCAAGCAAGCAAGCATGCAAGCAAGCAAGCAAGCAAGCATGCAAGCAAGCAAGCAAGCATGCAAGCAAGCATGCAAGCAAGCAAGCAAGCATGCAACCAAGCACAAGCAGGCATGCATACATGTCAAACCTAACAGAAGGGTATGGCGGGCGAGTTCTCGCGAACAAAAGAAAAATATGTTATGTACAGCGATGAACTTGGAAAAAGTATAGGTTTACAACTCAGTCGCCGTTTGGGTCAGGCAGCTTTAAATAACTGTATGCCTGGCGCCACTTATTCACAAATATTAAATAAAGTGTTGTCAGAACGGTTTCTAGAACCAACAATATTAATTATAATGATTGAAAGAAGGGAAAACGCTTCAAAAAAAGATATCATAAAATATTTCTCTGGTTTAAATTCCATACAAAATGTAACTAAAGTTATTTTATTCGCATTTCCCTTCAGCCAGACATTATCTCAAAATGAGAATAATAAAAGACACTGTTTAAATAATTTTATTCACACATTGACATGTCGTCATTGTGACAAATTTAATTTTATTGATACCAATGTATGCATTGGAAAATATTTATATTTGACTAAGGATAGATAGATGAAATCTTTATTGACTCAAAAGATACAAGGCAGAAGAATAACATAAATAGCACACATACAAGAGGAGAAATTATACAGAAATCAACAAAAATAGGTACATGAGCATGCTGCCCGCATCGTGTGAGTCAACGTGGCGCTGGCTCAGCATGTACTACAGTAAGTAGGTATACCCACCTACTGCAGAGCTGGTATTCTGCCAGAACCACACCTGTGTATGTGCAGTCCGCGGAACTACTACGTATATATAAAGTTCAATTTATGCATAGTGAAATTATACGATAATAATAAAATATATATGATAAAAATAATGAGATTACATAATGATGAGAATACATAATATAAATAAATAGGATTATATTGATTGCATTGCATATCACAATTACAAAAGACATTTGATATACTTAAAACTGCTTATTAAACAAATATATTTAACAAACATATGCATTGTGATTCCGATAATTTGACAATACTATAAACATTAATAAATAAACTAAAAACAAGACCACTACCCTCTTGTCAAGCAAGCGACGTCGAAGCCTGCAAACTAAGTAAATATGTACGGTATCTCTTTTTGAAACAATATATGCTGGTCGAATTCCTCACAGGTGGAGGAATATCATTCCAGCACTTCGACGCCGCATACCTGAAACTACCTCGGAAGAGGGCTGTTCGGTGCTTTGGAATATCAAACACGTTAGAACAAGTGCGTGCAGTCTGGTTCCTAGACACACACCTCCAAATAAGTTTGGAGGAAAGATACCTTGGAAGACCCAACTTTACAACACCAAACATAAGGCTAGCTAACTGCAGCTTAATCCGACTCTCAATTTTAAGGGTATTAGCTGCATTCAGAAATGGTGTTACATGAGTTCGTGGCGGAATGTTGAAGCAGTACCGAGCACACGCATTTTGAACTCTCTGAGCCAGTACCAGCGATTTCTTAAGCAACCGCGGACCGTAAACTGTAAGACAGTGATTAAATTTTGATAGGTATTATCTATCTAAGTTTTTTACAAGACAGATAGCAGAGTTACTATCTTATTTTATTTTAAAGTTTAGTCATCATAATATGACTAACCGGACATCTGCTTCTATTGAGCAGAGTAGTAGCATAAATAACCAATACTTGGAATCTATTCCTAGTATTTTAAACTAAACCATACGACAAAAGAGAGTATCTCTGGCACTGACTTGGGAAACAGTAGTGTAAATAATGTTAATTCAAATTACCCAAGCTTTAATATTTTTCCAAAAAATATATCACGCAGTAAAAGTAAATGTATTTTAAACGTGGTGCATCAAAATATTCAGGGAATGTTAGGTAAAGATTTAGAAATTGAGTTGTTCGTTAACTGTAATAAAATTCATATTTTGTGTATAACAGAGCATTGGCTTAGAAAGCATCAGTTAATGTTCAACTTTAGCAATCACCACGTTGCAAGTTCGTTCAACAGAGAAAAAGCAAAATGTGGCGGCTCCTTAATACTCATTGACAATACTTATACTTTTAAAGAACGAGTAGATATAGTGAGCCTATCTGTTGAACAAACTATTGAAATTGCCTGTATAGAACTCGAGCGGCTTGTTGTTATGAGCGTATACAGACCCCCTGCGTCATCATTTGATTCATTTGAAAAGAAAATGGATGAAGCTTTGTCTAAAATTAGTGATAAAAATAAAGGAATCATTGTTTGCGGGGATTTTAATGTAGATCTGTTGGAGGTAAATAGCCTAAGTAATAGAATTAAATCGTTATTTTTGTGTCACGATCTTGTGAATCTTTTCTTGGAGCCTACTCGAATTACCGCTACGTCTAAAACGTGTATTGACAATATTTACTCGAATGTTCCTTACACTTACAAGTCAGTTTTAAATAAATTGGGTTCAGATCACTACGGTGTGGTGGGATCCTTCAATATCGAGATTAAAAAGGAGCAAAGGAAAGATGTCACATGCGTGCCTATTACTGAAAACAGGCTTATGCGTTATAGGGAAAATATTATAGAAAAGTTGCCGAAACTACTTTATTGTGAGGATCCAAATCAATTATATAACTCGGTATTTAGTTTAGCAAAAGACGAATATGATGCTGTGTTTAAACCAAAATTATTAAAAGTCGGTAATAAAACGTCATTTAAAGATTGGGCTACAGTGGGAATTCACAGAAGCAGACGAAAATTGTATGATCTTTATGAGGAAAGATCATATAACAAAAATACTGCTTTTCTCGATTATGTTAAAAACTATTCAAAATTATTTAAACGTATTTGTGCCGTAGCTAAATCAAATTTTATTAACAATAAAATTAAATCGAGTCAAAACATAATGAAAACTACTTGGCAAATTATAAATAGTGAAACTGGAAAATCCAGGCAAACAAATAATAATTTTAAGCTAAAAATAGATAATCAAGTTTTGAGTACAGACTTAGACGTAGCAAAAGCTTTTGAAAATTTCTTTGCGGATATTCCTGTTTCAACTACCAATTGTTTAAACTCGTCTCCTACTGCAGCTGAATCTACTCTAAAAAATAATGTAGATAAATGTACAAATAATTTTAAATTTAGGCACGTCACTAGTGCGGATGTTATAAAAGCATTCAAGTCTTTAAAAATGAAAAAGACTCCCGATGTCCATGGCCTTTCAGTAAAAATTGTAAGTTCTGTAATAGACTGTATAGCACCTCACCTGAGTTTTATATTCAATCAATGTATAGATAGTGGCGTGTTTCCTGACATGATGAAGCTAAGTAAAGTCATACCTTTGTTTAAAGCCGGCAGCACATCAGACCCCACTAATTTCAGACCCATTTCGATACTGATACTATTACTATACTAATTACGATACTAATTATTCGAATGACTAAAGACTTCAGGACCTCTGCAAGTAGGTTAACTCTTTTCAATTCCCTTACGCGAAGCGTGCTAGAATATGGTTCAATAGTCTGGAACCCATACTATAAAGTGCACTGTAACCGAATAGAAAGAGTTCAAAAAAAATTCTTACGTTATGTTATCTTCAAGGACAGAGCACTAAAGTCACATCCGTCGTACACTCACCAATCAAAGAAATATAAATTGCTATCTCTATCGGACCGTAGGTGTATGCTGGACATGTGTTTCTTGCATAAAATTGTTAATTATCAAATGGACTCTCCTCTAATATTACAATCAATAAATTTGAATGTGCCCGAAATTCACAAAAGACGCAAAAACTTTGGTCACTTTAAGAAGTTGCCGTCTAGAACAAATGTAGGTAGATCAGCACCTTTGAATAGAATAATGAAAACGTATAACGAGATTGCTGATAAAACAGATCTAGACATATTTCACGATTCGTTGGCTGTCTTTAAAGAAAAAATAAAAAAGTTCCTATTCACTTAATGTACCTTATAAAACATAGGTAATTGCATTTTCTTGTGTTGAATTATCTAACCATAATATTATTGTAAATTATATATATTTTATTTTTATTTTATTTTATTTGGGAAACAAACAGTAAAAAATTTAACAATTAAAAAAAGTAAATATAACTAAACAAAAACCAGCAAAGTTTCCACAGTTACACATGACATAACTTCTAGAGTGAGCAGAAAAATAGAAAAGAGAAAACCAATCGACAGGAAAGAAACAAAACAGAAATATGAAGTACAATTAAATAAAAATAATTTAACAAATTAAATGATTAATGCAACAGACTTTTAACTTCTTTTAAGAAAGATGGGAGTGAAACATTAAAAATGTCCACTACCTTACAAATTTCATTGTGGGTACAACACGATCTGGGTATAAATGAATTCTTCGCATAGTTAGTTCTATATATTTGGGTAGAAAATAAACAGTTAACTCTGGAACTCGTACGCGGACAACGTATGCCGATATGGCCTAAGAGAAACGGAGAATTTACTAATCCTCTCATTAATTTATATAGAAAAGCTTGATCCCTCAAAGTTCGTCTAAGTTTCAATGATTCCACTTTATCTAAATCAAAATCAGGCCATCTATAAATTATGTATTTCAAGAATTTATCTTGGATTCTTTCTATACTATTAGAGTAAACCGCATAATTTGGGTTCCAAACAGTAGAAGCATATTCGAGTACAGAGCGCACATAGCTATTGTAAAGTAACAATAAAGTTGATACTGACTTGAACTCTTTACCAATTCTTCTTATAAAGCCCAACATCCGATATGCTTTGTTTATTATATTATCAATATGACCATTAAAAGACAACTTATAGTCTAGAAGAACACCTAAATCTCTCATCTCAGTCCTACAGGGTATAATATCATTATTCAGAACATATTTATAATTTATTCTATTCATCTTACGCGAAAATGTTATAACATTACACTTTTTCGCATTAATCTGAAGTTTATTCAAAACACAGTAGTCGCAAAGTCTCATTAGATCTTCCTGAAGCATATTGCAGTCATTAATATCTCTAATTATTCTAAAAATTTTACTATCGTCTGCATATAAAAGAAATATATAGTCTAAATTATGTTCTTAAATGTCTAAATTATGTTCTTAAATTACTACAAGCATGTTGTGTTAGCCTATAAGTGTGGTGCATATTGGCAAAATAATTGTAAGCACATACTGTATAAAAATATTGTACTATGTTGGCTAGCCTATTCAAATAAATAAATAAATAAATACTGCCGACTCTTAGTAAAATATTTGAAAAGCTTGTTTTAAACCAGTTGCAGGGTCATTTTTATCGTAATAATTTGATGCATGTAAATCAGTTTGGATTTACACGGGGTCGCTCAACAGCCGATGCTGGTGTTGAGCTTATTGATAAAATTTTTGATGCCTGGGAAGACTCAATGGATGCTATAGGTGTCTTTTGCGACTTATCCAAGGCTTTCGATTGTGTCGATCATGACACCCTTGTCAGGAAGCTAAGTCACTATGGTGTGAAGGATCAGGCACTCGGTCTTCTGAAGTCTTATCTTACGGATAGAGTTCAGATGGTCGATGTTAACGGACATAGGTCTCCGGGGTCTAAAATAGGTATGGGTGTCCCGCAGGGTTCCATTCTTGGTCCTTTTCTATTTTTAGTATATATAAATGATTTACCGTATTTTATAAAGGGAAAACATGGGTTAGTATTGTTTGCGGATGATACATCTTTGATTTTTAAAGTTAAAAGGCAACAGTTAGACTATGACGACGTAAACCATGCTATCCATGACGTAGTTAACTGGTTCACAATTAATAATTTGCTTCTTAATGGAAATAAAACTAAATGCGTGAAATTTGTACTACCAAATGTTACTCCAGTAACAACTAATATATTAGTGAAGGGACAGAGATTGGACCTTGTGGCTTCCACAGTGTTTCTAGGATTTACTTTGGATTCTAAACTACAATGGGATCCTCATATAACTAAATTGTCGAACAGACTGAGTTCAGCAGCGTTTGCAGTAAAGAAAATTAGAGCTCTTACAGACATAGACACTGCAAGATTAGTGTACTTTAGTTATTTTCACAGTTTAATGAGCTATGGTATTCTCTTATGGGGTCATGCTGCAAATGTAAACGATATATTTACTCTGCAGAAACGGGCTGTTCGAGCAATTTACAGATTAAAGCCTAAAATGTCATTAAGAAAAAAATTTAAACATATCGGTATTCTGACATTTGCATCGGAGTGTATATATAATAATCTTCTGCATGTGAAGTAAAACGTATGTAAATTTAAAAAAAATAGTGACGTACATAACTTAAGTACTAGAAATAAAGACAAATTGGCTTCTTATGATAGTAGACTGCAGAAAATTAAACATTCTTTCAAGGGCAACTGTATACGCTTTTACAATAGGGTCCCAACTGATATACAAAATTTAACACTAGAGAAATTCAAAATTATTGTTAAGAAGAAATTGATTAAGAAAGCCTATTATAAAATAACAGATTACTTAGAGGATAAACATCCATGGGAATAGTTGCTTGGGTGACAGGCTTTTTCAATCGTACTTTACAAAACATTGTTATTTATTAGTAATTATTATCATAATAACTGTAAAAATATGTTTAAAAGATGCAACGCCTGTGGAGTTTCTTCGGCGAGCTCTTCTCCACAGAAGACAGCCAAATTTTTGAACTCGCCAGAAAAGATAATTTAAATGACATAACTAAGTGATGTAATAATGTCCAAAAGTTAAAAAATAAATTCTTTGAACTCTTTGAACTCTTTGAGGTGGGCTCGATTTGCTCGCCCACCACGCCCGCCATACCCTTCTAACCTAACCGACAGATGTCGGGGTGCCCCGAACTCCAAAAACATTATGTGTCGTAATTATAAAAAATAATAATTGTTACTTCGGGATAATAAAAATAACACAACAAAAAAAATTCTAGCGTTTAAAAAAAGACCAAGTGAGATTACGGTATTTAGTAAAAAAGATTAATCGTAAAACGGAATAACGTTGTGCGGAAAAAGAATAATTCTGTAAAGTGTATTGTGGTGATTTAAAAATATGTCATGTCATACAATGGAAATTGAAAAATGTATGAATCGTTTACGGAATATTGAAATTCGGTTTTCAGTTTTTCGAAAATGTGATAGGTTACCGTTATATTTGTATTGTATTGTATTTGTATGTTGGCCGTGTGGTACCGGCATAGAATAGTACCACCCCATCTCTTCCCGTGGGGGTCATAGAAGTCGACCGAGGGATTTAACCAGAAGACGGGCAGCAGCGTCTTTCTGTGTATCTACGACCAGACACTGTTGATCGCCAACCCGCATGCCAAGCGTGGCGATTATGGCAATATCCCCCCAATATGAATAATACAACCAAAACAAGGCCCCTAGTCCCCGGCAGCCCTGCTATTCCCAGCTGTGGTTACGGCGGGGCATGGGGTGCTAAAAATCGCGGGGCGGCTCGTTGTTACCAGCACCCACGACCTTTGGCCCTGGCAACATATTATTATAACAATCGTGATAAAACCCTTTTGAAGAACTACAGACCCATCTCGCTTCTGAGCCATATCTACAAATTGTTTTCGAGAGTCATCACGAATCGTCTCGCGCGCAGGTTCGACGACTTCCAGCCTCCCGAACAAGCCGGTTTCCGAAAAGGCTATAGTACCATAGACCACATCCACACGCTGCGGCAGGTTGTACCGACCCGCCCCTAGCCTAAAAAGACAATGAAATGTTTTGGAGGTCTTTCCTTAGCGTAGAAAGCACAATAATAAAATTTTCCTAAAAATCTCTAAAATCGAATAATTAATCTCAAATACATAGAACTAAGTTGTAAAGGGCTTATTATAATCAAATATGTTCAATACAGGTCGAATGTAACAAATAGAAAACCTTTTGGTTTACCTTTTTACTTTATACGTTCCTGTATTGAACTGAAATTTCCTAAGTACTTTATACGTTCTTGTAATGAAATCAGCCGATTCCTTAATAACTTCTAAACTAAAATAGATAGCACAATTCTGATTACTGATTTGGAATCAGGATAAGCGACACTATCTAAATTATGAGTTTGAGCAAGTTTTTATATTTTTGGCCGCGCACCTCCGTTTCGTATCGTCCGTATATATGGTGGTGAGAGCGTCGGTCAGTAGCACATAGCGAGGGCCGATGTCGAAAAGCATGAAAAATACTTAGTAAAAGATAAGTATGAAAACGCTCTGGGATTGGGCTAGAAATAGCTCAACTCTCAAAAACATGTGAAAATTTGCTATTTTCAGAGCGCTAGGCGTTGTTTGCGAAATTTGCGTCTTTCGTCGGGATTACGGTCTCAGTACGATTGTCGACGTCCTAAACGCTTAGAAGGTGGTAAATAAGTTTCTATGGGTGTTTGGAGCTAGACCCAGGTGTTGGCAGTCATTAGTATATAATTATAGAAAGTGCACGATTGCTAGAGTTTGGGTGTATGCAAGTCATTCCTATCTTACAACCATGATGAGTATAAGTCGGTCGAAAGATAGACTCGCATCAAAATATAATATTTCTAGGAAAAACTTTTTACACATCGTCGCCCGCGGTGGAAGCTTAGACTTCCCTAAAACTTTAGTAAATCACGCCGACGCCCAATAGAGACTTCATCTTGTCTGACGCTTGAAGACGAGGTGTTTCTGGACTATCGTAGGTTTCCAATTAATCAAAGTATTTGGGTCTGCACGGAGAATGTGAAGTTGGCTGATTCATTAGTTTGTGATGAAGCTTAGACGATGTACAAATTCCATGTTAATCCTATATACTGGATTGGAGACGTACACCAGTCTTCCTCCAAGGCATATTGTCTGTGGAGAGGCTTTGAGAATGAATGGCTGTGAAGAGATGACGCGATGGTGGAATAGCATAGCTAATCTTAACATGCAGTAACATTAGGTTCTTCGGAATCTATTATACGATGTTCCCGTATACAGTTGCCGTTACAGTATGGTAGAGTGGCCGGCTTACTCAGCTATCGTCTCTCTATGGACTGACGTTCAAGAAGCTAGGAGGTTGTATTTCTATATGATCCCCTACTCGAACGCTTAGCGGCCCACCTTGGTGGAAAGCTTGGATTGGCTTCCATAAGTAATTGCTAGACGTGTGTGGTCTTTAAACATACCCAAAATATATCATATTCCCTATACAGGTAACAAGCGTTTGCCGTGGTGGGTTAGCTCGTTGACTGCGGTCATGGATTAGAAGATGAGGGAGCGGTTTGCAGTCTAGCGACTGATGAATGGCTTTTCTTGTTGATAGTCCTGCCCAACCCTTTTTATAAACTTTCATATATTATTCACAACTGACGTTGGTAGTTCTTATTAGGATAACGATGTTCAGGTACCAGACATAATTCAGCCCGCTGTTTACAATAGAGGCATTGAGAACGGAAACACTGTGATATCTAAAAGAAAATGGGATATTACTCACAAGGCGTAGAACGGATCCTACCCTAGACGATTACAAAGGCCAATTAGATAAAATATAAATAGAGTAGAATTCCTGCGAAGGGATTTTATTTATTTTATATTTTAAGACGAGTAAGGTGCAGTTACAAGGTTATACAGAAGACCGAAGAGTATAACCAGCCACTATGCTTAGCGTTCGTGTACTATGAGAAAGCCTTCGATTCGATTAAGACTTGGGCAGTGCTGCAGTCTCTTCAGAGGTGCCAAATTGACTACCGGTATATCGAGGTTCTGAAGTGTTGGTACGAGAATGCCACTATGTCAGTCCGACTCCAGGATCAGAACTCCAGACCAATCCAGCTGCAGCGAGGTGTGAGACAGGGAGACGTTATTTCTCCGAAACTGTTTACCGCTGCACTGGAGGATGTCTTTAAGGTTCTGGACTGGGAAGGACATGGCATCAATATCAATGGCGAGTACATCACTCACCTTCGGTTTGCCGACGATATCGTGGTCATGGCTGAGACCTTGGAGGACCTCGGCACAATGCTCGATGACCTCAATAGAGTTTCCTAACAAGTGAGTCTGAAGATGAACATGGAGAAGACAAAAGTCATGTCGAACGCCCATGTAGTACCCACTCCAATAAAAGTTGGGGACTCCGCTCTTGAAGTTGTAGACCATTACGTCTACCTGGGACAAACAGTCCAGTTAGGTAGATCCAACTTCGAGAAGGAGGTCAATCGTCGAATTCAACTCTGCTGGGCAGCGTTCGGGAAGCTGCGCAATATCTTTTCGTCCCAAATACCGCAGTGTCTTAAATCTAAAGTCTTTGACCAATGTGTGTTGCCAGTGATGACATACGGATCTGAGACGTGGTCGCTTACGACGGGCCTCATAAGAAGGCTCAGAGTCACCGAAAGAGCGATGGAGAGGGCTATGCTTGAAGTTTCCTTGCGTGATCGAATCAGTAATGATGAGATCCGCAGGCGAACCGGAGTCACCGACATAACCCAAAGAATCGCGAAACTTAAGTGGCAGTGGGTAGGGCACATTGCACGTAGAACCGATGGCCGTTGGGGAAAAAAGGTTCTTGAATGGCGGCCACGCGCCGGAAGACGTAGCGTGGGCAGGCCCCCTACAAGGTGGACCAACGATTTGGTTAGGGTTGCGGGAAACCGCTGGATGCGGGCAGCGTGGGACCGATCGTTGTGGAGATCTTTGGGGGAGGCCTTTGTGTTTCGTTTAAAAAAAAATCGGAAGTACGAAATATTACCGATATCTCTATTTAAAAATAAGCTGGCTTTTGCTGTAAACTTTTATACGTGCTATATAGTAAGTATATCTTAAGGTGCAAGAAATCAATACATACATCGTGTTTCATAAAGTACAGAAATAGCTAATATTTTTCATCACAGTGACTTAATACGACATTCCCAACTCTAGTGGTCAGCTGTTATAACTTGACGTCTGAGACATAGAGTGCTTGCTTTCAGACTTGACACCATTTGGTTACTCATTAATACATACGTTCCCGAGAAAGGTTAACAAAATATTATTAGTTTAAATAAAAGCTACTTTTTAAAACTCTAAGCGGTTCAAATAGGTTAAAGAATTTCATTCATCCATTCATTCATTCATTTATTTATTGCAAAGTCACAATTTAAAAGTATGTTTTTCTTGAAATACCTACTTTCATCGCTTTATAATTTTCGTAAAACATTTCGTTTTTGTTTCTGGATTTAATCTTTCCGGGGAATAGTATTAATCTTCTTTGTCCATCCCATGTTCCCAGTTCATCTGGAGTCGGGTCTCCCTGTAAATTTGCGCCAGAAAACTCTGTTCTGGGTTGTCTGGTTAGTTAAGGCATCCTGGTCCATCTCTTTGTTTATGTTGTTCCACCAAGTGGCGAGTGTAAAGCGAGTTTAAAGGTTTTTCATCAAAACATTCAAAGCTTCTCCAGCAAGTCTTTAGTTTTTGAACTATTTTTAGAAAAACATAAATATGATGTAGTGTGTATAACCGAGCACTGGTTCTCAGAATGTAACATGTTTATTAATTTTGATAATTATTATGTTGCCAGTTCGTTCAGCCGAAAGGCAAATAAAAATCATATTGTGGGAGGTGGTTTCTTAATATTATTACGTAGAAATATCAGATTTAAAGATCGTAAAGATATTGTGGGTCTTACGGTTGAGCGAAAGGTAGAGGTATCTTGTGTCGAGCTGGATGATCATATTGTAGTGTGCGTGTACAGGCCGCCATGTGTGGCCATGTAGTCAAAACTTTAATATTTTTGAATCTGTGGTAGAGGACATTTTAAAAATCATTTCCCGCAGTACAAAACAAGTAATTGTGTGTGGGGATTTTAATGTAGATATTTTGATCTCGGATAATTACACAAATAGAATATTGAGTTTATTTCGGTCTTTTAATTTAGATTATGTATTCCTAGAACCGACCAGAGTGACATCAACTTCATCCACCTGTGTCGATATTTTTTTCTGTAGCTGTAAATATTCTAGTAAGTCAATTATAAATTCATTACCATCTGACCACACAGGTCAAGAAGTAGACTTTCCCGCCATTAAATCAAATGTAAAAATTGAAATCAAAACTAGACCTATTACTACTGGTAGTGTCGAAAAATTCAATTCAGTTTTGACTGAAAAATTGCCTAATATCGATTGCGATTTTGGTAATCCTAATGAGATATATGCAATTTTTTTCTCCGTGGTGTCTGATGAATACAACAAAATATTCCAAAATAAAAGCATTGGCAAGTCTTTTAAATTTAGTGATTGGGCAACTCCTGGTATTAGGAAAAGTAGAGATAAATTGTTTGAGCAGCGGGGCTAACACGCCAGTTGTGATAAACTCTAAATCCCTTACGGAGCTGTCAAAATGTCACGAAAACGCCGCCATTTTGAAATTTTGTCAATTTAGCGAATATGGATGCACGTTGTGACGTCAGTGTTTTATCAAACTCCATGTGGGTTGACAATTCTTTTTTTTTTTTTGTTTTTCTCAGAATTGCGAACATACCACCACTTTTTACGACTCATTTGTCGCAAAATGACAGTTTCATAAGGCTAATTTGTCAATATTTATCAACCTCAAATACGGAGCGTGAGATTCTTTGTGGGTTATATGGGACTGTAATATTGGCTGAAAAATCGTATTTTCTTCATTGTTTGCCTATAAGGATGTTTGTACACACTAAACTAAAGTAATTGAAAGATGTTCTCTTCCGTTAGCTTTTGCTATTTTACTAGGTTTCCGCCCGCGGCTCAGCTGGCGTTAACAGCTTTTCCCGTGGTAATGAGGATTATTTCCGCGGTAAAAGGTAGCCTATGTTCTTCCCCAAAGTCTATACTAGCTGTGTACCAAGTTTCATTAAAATCGGTTCAGTAGTTTTGGAGCATATTCAATGCAAACAAACAAACAATAGATATGTTATAGTTGTATTGTAAGTAATTAATATTACACTATTCATAGATTCGAAACTTCTCACGAAGGCCCTCTGTACCACTGGGGTACCATAGGACAACAACAACAACAACATTCATAGATTGCAGACAAAGTAATAAAAAGTTTTAATCAGCATGCTTCTATTAAATTTAGAAAAAGAACAGCGATAGAAAGGGAGTGCTCATTCAAGAGATCTTTGTAAACTTCGTTTGTAAGGACTTTGTCGAAGACTCAGAAGTTTGGAACCAATCACAACCCAAGCTTAGTACTACTTACCTACGCTACGCTTAGTCCATGAAGTAAATAAGCTGACATACTTTTATTAACTTTCCTTCATCAATAATCTAGTAAAACCCAACGCTGGGCTAAGTCTCTAGTATGCCTTTGCCAATATGACTATTAACTTTCCTTCATCACTTTTATTAACTTTCCTTCATCAATAATCTAGTAAAACCCAACGCTGGGCTAAGTCTCTAGTATGCCTTTGCCAATATGACTGGCTAAATCGAGTTTTTGCCCATAAAGTATCTTTGCCCCACATCGGGGGTTAGAAAGAAATGCATGAGCCACATTCAGAGATTTAATTACTTCCCTGCGCATATAGTTATAGCATGGGTAAAGAATCTTTGTCCCTGGTTATAGAGAATTTAAAACTACAAGTGGTTCAATACTATATAATCTAACTAGATGTAAGTAAATAACTAAACAAGTCTACAAGTCTAGTTAGAAATCAATATCAATCCGATGAAATAAAATAATATTTTTTGATACATTATTTATTTATCAACTATTACTTCTATTCTAGTAAACAAATTAACATAGTCAACATTATTACAAAGTAAATTGTTTATTTATTATTTCAACAATGCATAATAAATGTGGTCTTACATAAATAAATAAAAAATCATGTCACCTTTCCCTCTTTTTAAAACCTAAACACTAAATTTTTTGATTCAGTTACAACTGCAGCCGTTATAGTTACCTACTAATTTAGCTTTCTTTTAACTATGAGGAACTAGCATACTAAGTATATAATGGTTATAAATATTTAACTACAATACATGAGTATTATAGTAGTCTGATAACATAATAAAAGTAAGAGTAAGAAGAAAGTATAGCACTCCTCATCTTCATTACACCTACCTTATCTTCGTTACACATAATTGTTAAAATTGTATCTTTTTGGTACCTACTACTAAATAATATTTATCCCAGTTTCCTCACTTCCAGAAACCTAAGGCACATTGCACTATGCTTAACACTAATTTACTAACACAATTTAAGGATTTCTTACAGCAGTTTATTTGAGAAAGAACCACAAAACATAGTGTCTAAAGCCACTGCCGAAGAATCAGGCTTTTGACTAGGCACTTTGCATGTATGCATTATGTTGACTTTCTGACACGCAATTCTTCATCTTTTGCTTGGGTTTCGGTTGAGATCACGCCAAGTAGAACTCGGAGTTACATGGAGCGAAGCCAAGGCCACGGCGCAGGGCAGGGGGAACTGGAAGAATCTCTTGAAGGCCCTATGTATCCCCTGGGTACCTTAGGATTCCAACAACAACAAGTAGAACTCGTTGAGTAGCGTTGCTTACACAAAGATTATTCGCAGCTTTTTCCACTACTGCTACTTATTTTGCAGCTTTTCTCGAGGGCCATTTAAATCGGTCAGAGAGTCAACTTCAGGAAATCTTCCTATTGAAACGGGTAGAACAAGATTTTTGAATAATGGTTCAACACGCAGTATTTTCCTCTGAAACAAACAAAGTTAGATGAATATCATTGCATTTAACTAGTTAGATTACGGTAAATGTACCATGTGTGTGTACTTACTTACTTATTGTTTTTAGCTGTTTTTTTGTTTAAACACGAAAATCATGCTATTGTATAAAATAAAAGATTTTGTTTGTTTACTTTTTTTGTAACTTTTTTTTTATACGTCCGGTGTGATTAATAACTCACTAAATGAAAATAAACAGCAAATTTAGATAAAGACAACATCATCAACTTTTGTATAGCGCGATCTCTTTCTTTCGTAAAACAGTGTTATTTTAATATCTGTCAAAAGCACGGATCGGCTAGTATTGAATGAATGGTATTAGGTAACCATAGTATTTCATAGTATTTACTAGTTCCACGAGTAACTGTTGTAAAATGGCAATGGAGTGACAAAAATTGACAAAATGATTTAACGATTATTGAGTTTCTCAAAACGCCCGGTATGTTCGCAACAAATGACAAAATCCCCCAAATGGACATTTTTTGTCTTTCATTTCTCAAGTCCCACGTAAACGCGTATGTTAGGCCCGCTGTATGAAATGAAAAGCTACACAAATTGTGACAGATTAAATAATTATGTTAGGATGTATTCAAAAACTTTTAAGAGAGTCTGTTTAACCGCTAAAGCGAATTATATAAGTAATAAGATTAAAAGTTCTGACAATAAAATAAAGACTGTTTGGAATGTTATTAACAGCGAAACAGGAAAAACTAAACAACGCGATAATGACTTGGTTTTAAATTCAGATAAAGGGCCTATTAATTCTAACATTGAGGTAGCACAAGAATTTGAGAATTTCTTTACTAATATTCCAATAAAAACAACAGAACTGCTAAATTCTTCACCTCTTGTCTCTGCTTCAATACTTGAAAACAATGTAAAAACCTGTACAGATGAATTTAAATTCAAACATGTAAATGCAAACACTATTATTAAAGCATTTAAGGAAATTAAAGTAAAAGGTACGGAAGATATATGGGGAATGTCTGTTAAGGCTTGTAGTAAAGTAATTGACACGCTGGCGCCTTATCTTGCCTCCATCTTTAACACATGTGTAGATGAAGGGGTCTTCCCAGATTTAATGAAATATAGTAAAGTAATACCCTTGTTCAAAACAGGTGATAAGATCGATCCTAGTAATTTTAGACCGGTATCTATACTACCAGTTCTAAGTAAAGTATTTGAAAAAATCATACTTAACCAATTGCTGTCTCATTTTAATTAACATTGCTTACTGCACAAACAGCAATTCGGATTTATAAAGGGACGTTCTACCACGGACGCAAGTGTTGCACTCATAAAGCATATCTTTGACGCATGGGAAGATTCTAACGATTGCATAGGTGTCTTCTGTGACCTTTCAAAAGCATTTGATTGTGTTCAACATGAAACCCTATTGCTCAAATTAAAACATTATGGGGTCAGAAATAGTGCACTTAAACTAGTTCAGTCCTACTTAGAGGGCAGGATTCAAAAGGTACAAATAAATGAAATGAAATCCTGGATAAATGAAATGGGATCTTTAGTAAAAATGGGTGTGCCGCAAGGTTCCATATTAGGACCTTTTTCTATTCTTAGTATATATTAATGATTTGCCAGTCATGCGTAGTTCATAATCTGTCGAAGATTGTTTTATTTGCGGATGACACTTCACTTATTTTTAAACTAAACCGAAGATCACCTCAGTATAATGAAATAAATAGCACTCTTCAACAGGTTCATAACTGGTTTACTGCTAACAACCTGGTATTAAACGCAAAGAAGACTAAGTGCATCAAATTTACTTTACCAAATGTGAACAGCTGTAGGGGTGACATTGTGTTAAATAATGAACGGCTTGATCTGGTAGACAGTACAGTCTTCTTAGGTATAACTATTGACGCTAAACTACAATGGAGTCCTCATATATCTTCTCTGTCGGGGAGGCTTAGCTCGGCTGCGTATGCAGTGAGGAAAATAAGACAGTTATCAGACATAGCAACAGCTAGGTTAGTTTATTTCAGTTACTTTCATAGTATAATGTCTTACGGTATCTTGATGTGGGGTAGGGCATCCGATATTAACACAGTTTTTATTTTGCAGAAAAGAGCCATTAGCGCAATATACCAACTTCGGTGTCGGGAATCACTTAACTGAGAACTGTTTAAAGAAATAGACATATTGACAGTTCCATGTCAATATATTTATGCAAATATTATGTACGTTAGAAAAAATATCCACGAATTTAAAAAGAATTTTGATATTCACAATCGTAATACCAGAAATAGAAATAAACTAGCTCGTGATAACTATAGATTGGCTAAAGTCAGTACTTCTTTTGTGGGGCTCGGCTGCGTATGCAGTGAGGAAAATAAGACAGTTATCAGACATAGCAACAGCTAGGTTAGTTTATTTCAGTTACTTTCATAGTATAATGTCTTACGGTATCTTGATGTGGGGTAGGGCATCCGATATTAACACAGTTTTTATTTTGCAGAAAAGAGCCATTAGCGCAATATACCAACTTCGGTGTCGGGAATCACTTAACTGAGAACTGTTTAAAGAAATAGACATCTTGACAGTTCCATGTCAATATATTTATGCAAATATTATGTACGTTAGAAAAAATATCCACGAATTTAAAAAGAATTTTGATATTCACAATCGTAATACCAGAAATAGAAATAAACTAGCTCGTGATAACTATAGATTGGCTAAAGTCAGTACTTCTTTTGTGGGGCTCTGTATACGCTACTATAATAAAATACCTGATATATTGTGAATCTTCCAGAAAAAAGATTTAAATGCCATGTGAAACAATATCTTTGTAAAAAAGCGTACTATGGATTGGATGAATATTTGAACCAGTGCTTAACAAAATTTGTTTGTAAAAACTACGTAATTGTGCAACATTGTAGTGCGGATCGACTATGCAATTGGGAAGCCATTAATTAGATTGTCGTGACAACATCTGGCTGACTGAGTATTCATGCTCACTAAAGTGTCCTGACTTGCGGTGGCGTATTGGCCGGGTCGTTGGGTTCCCTCTAATATGGTTGAGCCCGGCGGTGGCTGACCCATGCGTCAAACCCGTGAACGTGGTGCTGCTTGGGGGGACTGGTCTACTAGTCAATTGCCGGTTGTTTTTTGGTTATATAATTTAGTTTTTCTACTTTGACTGGTTGCCTTCCTCTAATTGCATACTTCGTTTGCACTCTTTGTTATATGAATCAAATTGTATAAAATAATATTTTTTGTAAAATAGTTTGAAAAGATGCAACGCCTGTGGAGTTTCTTCCGGCGGGTTCTTCTCCACAGAAGACAGCCAAATTGTGAACCCGCCTCGACGTCGAAAAGTGATTTGTAAAATCTTACTTCGAATAAAACATATTTCATTTTCATTTTCATTTTCAGTGGTCTGCCTCTGCCCCTAGGTTGGCTTGGTATGTCGAGCACTTTATTTACAACGTAGTCATCTTCGCGTCTTTGGATGTGGCCATATTAGCGTAGGCGACTTTCCTTCACTTTTTCCACGATAGGATCTACTTTGAAAGATCCTCTAATATGCTCATTGCGAGGCGTGTCAACCTCAGCATCTTCATCTCGTTCGTGTGCAGTTGTTGTTCATGGGCTTTTTTCATAGTCCAGCACTCTGCTCCGTAGATTAAGGCCGGTCTCACTACAGTCTTGTACACTTTCCCTTTAATCCTAACCAGCATTCTGGGATCGCAGAGCACTCCGGTTAGTGACCGCCACTTGAGCCATGCCGTATTTATACGGTGATTGACATCTTTGTCAACCTTTGCGTCAGGTGTAATAACGGAGCCGAGGTACTTGAAGCTGTCCACTTTAGGCACCGGCGTGTCCTCTATGCACATGTCGAGACCTATGTCGGCTGTTCCTCCATAGTCGCACTCTATATACTCCGTCTTGCTACGACTGATACGTAACCCATGTTGCTCTATTTGCTGCACCCATATGTTGAAAGTTTGTTGGAGGCTTGTAGGACTTTCGCTTAGTAACGCGATGTCATCTGCATAGAGCATGCACCAAGGGGTGGGTTCTTGTATATCCCGCGTTATGTAGTCCATGCAGAGATTACACAGCAGCGGGCTCAATGCTGAGCCTTGATGCACTCCCACGTTTACATGGAATGGGTTGCTAATACCCGCTGGGCTTTTAACAGAGGTTTTGGTGTTATTGTACATGTATTGTACTATTCTTATGTAGCACTCGGGGATTGTGTGTGCTCATGGGTTGCCAGACTAGTTTTCTAGGTACCTACTCTATCGAACGCCTTTTCTAGGTCGATGAATATTAGGTAAAGGTTTTCTTTGTTTGCTCGGTGTTTTTCCATTAGGATCCTGATGGTCTGGATAGCGTCGGTTGTGGATTTCAAATACCCGGGTATTTTTGAATTTATTAGAAAACGTCTCATTAGACATGTGTTCCGCTTATTTAAGAAATTATCTCATGAAGTTGAGATGCAAATTACAATTTTTAACAATTTCCTATATCATTTTTATCAATTTATAGATGAAGAAAACTCAAAATAAGAAAGTCCATCTTTAAAGACATTGTGAATTGTTTTTCGACTTGCATATCACCACTTTCCACACGTGGATTTAATTGTTCTGCTCACCCCGATACATAAAAGAGCGTCATTTTTATGTAGGTAAATGTTTATTTTTCGGCAAAATTTGTTCAGTTTTCATAATTCATAAAGTTAATCGTGCTTGCTTTTAACAGTGAAATGAATGATAATAAATTATTATAAAACCGAAACATCTTATATTCTAAAATACTTCATCTCAAAAAAATATAATTCAAAGACATAATTTGATAATTACTTTTTAGTTGTATTAGTTTTATCTGGACCAGGGAAATACGAGTAGTATGAGGTTTCACGTGTGACAGATACAGTTTTGCCTAATTGAGCGGAGTCCCCAACTTTTATTGGAGTAGGTACCAGTGGCGTGCCTAGGGTCTAACGACTGGGCAAGCCCAGATAATATGATGTGGATTTTTTTACCTTATATCATCATGGCCTCTAAAAGGCAGTTCTTGTTGTGCTAAAAGACACACAATATCAAAAAGTCTTTGAAAAAAAAACGGAACGATTGTGATCCACGCGCGAATTAAAATTAAAGCCAATGGGGAACGTCACACTGCTCTTTTCTGGAGATTTTCGGCAAACACTTCAAAGTCAAAGTCAAAGTCAAAGTCAAGATCGGTGGTAATTCAAATGCCCAAGAATTTTCAAACGTCTTATTAAAACTTGGAGAGGGAACTCTCCATGAAAAAGACGGTCGAATTACGCTACCAGAAATACTTGGCAGAGTGGTTTCATCAGAAGATGAACTCATAAGTTCTGTATTCGGTGACCTGTCAAGTATTTCAAATCAGGAAAATTATTGGTTATGTGATCGTGCCATACTCACTCCTAGGAATGACCGACCAGA
Source organism: Teleiodes luculella (assembly GCA_948473455.1). Taxonomy (NCBI): domain Eukaryota; kingdom Metazoa; phylum Arthropoda; class Insecta; order Lepidoptera; family Gelechiidae; genus Teleiodes; species Teleiodes luculella. Next base: position 15,222,296 of record OX419596.1, read on the forward strand.
CCGCTGCTATTAATTAAAAAAAAATACCGAATTAGTTGGGGATGAAGTGGTTTATACATTGTATAACAGTGTTCTTAACCAAGAAGATGCCACACGTTTCTCTCGCTTTCTGCAAGTGGTCTTCCTGCGCACAAAATTGCGCTTAAAGTCGGTGTACCGATATGCTGCTATTCCTTAGCCGCCTTACTCCCCCTAGATTATGTAACGGAACCCGACTAAAGGTAACGGCGGCGCTACAAAAAAATATAATCCAAGCTCAGATTCTCACTGGCTTCGGCTCAGGAGAAACTATTTTCATTCCCCGCATACCACTCATCCCCAATAATTTCCCATTTGAATTTAAGCGCACGCAGTTTCCAGTAGCCGTTTGCTTCGCCATGACAATAAACAAATCCCAAGGTTAGACCCTGAAGGCTGCTGGTGTCGACTTAAGGTCTGACTGTTTTTCCCATGGCCAGCTATATGTAGCTTGCTAGCGGGTAAGTAACCCAAACAACCTGCAGTTTATCCTAGCAGAAGGCGGAAAAACAGTTAATGTCGTTTATAAAGAAATTCTTTTAATTTCAAAGTTGACGCAGACGAAGTCGCGGGCATTAGCTAGTTATTAAATATAATCTATTATAGGAAGCTTTGAAACAAACTTACGAGTTCAGCATATTGTATATTATGAGAAGCCTTATCTAGATCTCCGCAAAAGAAAAATTTTTTTACTCTTGGCAGCCATTTTACAGTCATCGTAAATAATTATAACGTTAGTTTTATAGAAGATTTAAAAACACAAATCGGTTAGTTATTACGCAATTATTACGTTTTGAAGAGAAATTAATGACGATTTTGAATAATCTGACATGACATTTGACATAAAACCATGAAAAGATCTGTCGAAATTTCAGCCAGAGGCTAACGTAAAGAGGAATGTTCATGTTATCGGCCAAACCCGATTTTAAGCCAGACTAGTTTTGCCTAGGCTGAACAATAAGATTAGGTTAGGTTAATGTGTAACTTAACACGAAGGGTATGGCGAGTGATTTGGTCGCTATATCCTTCAAACCGCTTCGATCGCTTCTGCCATACCATTCAAACCTATACTATCCGAAGTAGGGATGCTGACCTTTTTTTTTAAAATTGATCTATGCTTGTGTCGAAAAAGTACGACGAATCTAGCTTCACCGACTTGCGGGGGAGCGGAAGAGCGGAAGGCTCTACCCCAGAGTAGTCATGTACCAACGCATGTGGGGGCGACTCGAGGGGGCCTCGAACCTAGGTCTAGCGCGTTGATACGGAAAAACATCGTGAAGGGGACGATGCCTGCGACTGCGTAGTAGGATGCGGGAAATAGCCCATATACTTTACAACATAGGGATTAGGATGGGCAAGTTTATTGAGATGCGTGGGCGCGGAGTATGCAAAGACCACGCTAGCATAAGTCATGATGGGACGGATGCATGTTAAGTAAAGTCTGAGCTTATTTGTATGCGACATTTTACTGCTCTGCTGCCCAATCATGGGGTGCAAAAGGTCGAGAGCAGAAACGGCGCGATTGTGAGCAGACATAACAGACTTATCATCTGCGTATAAAGCTAGTAGCCTGTATGCAAGACGGCATGTCACCCAGTATACAGTGAAAAACATATCAGAAATCTGAAATCTGAAATCATAAACATCACAACACAGAAAACAACAACAAAACGGAAAAAAAAGAATGAAGCTGTTCACATAATTATCATCGAACTTCACTCTGCAAGTTCGTTTGATATCCAATTATGTTTCACAGCTTCATTCTTTGCGATTTACGTGATATAGGATGTTTAGAGCATTTAAATGTGAAATACATCGGAAGAGGATAATGAAAATTAACAAGTAAGTAAGTAATTTAATAAACTTTATACTTAAATTTGCATACATCAAAACATTTATCTATAGTAAATCATCATCTTATATTACAGGTTGTTAGCTGAAAGTATTCTGTTAACAAAGAGATCTGGGTCAGAAACCAAGTCTCTGTTATAAAATCTGGCGAAAACTGAGGAAGATTCGGTCCAGCCGGCTGTCTTCCTAATCAAATCTAGACTGACGCCGAGCCGGCCAGCGGCGGAGGTGGCTGCGTGCCGTGTACTGTGGCCGCTGAACAGCTGAACATAGATGTGTCTATGCCACTGCGACCAAGCGTTTCCTTGATCCAGCGGCTCAGTGTCTGTGATGTAACTTTACAAAATGGTTTTTTGTAACTTATAAATAAATGATCTTCACTATTTCGTAATGTTTTTGTTTTATCTTGTAACGCTGTTTTTCGGAACGCGCTGCGCGCATCTCTGAATGTCGCATGTCTCGGAACGCGCTTGTGTCATTTGTTGGTGTTGCCGGAGCCACAATGTCTTTAAAGATGGACTTTCTTATTTTGAGTTTTCTTCATCTATAAATTGATAAAAATGATATAGGAAATTGTTAAAAATTGTAATTTGCATCTCAACTTCATGAGATAATTTCTTAAATAAGCGGAACACATGTCTAATGAGACGTTTTCTAATAAATTCAAAAATACCCGGGTATTTGAAATCCACAACCGACGCTATCCAGACCATCAGGATCCTAATGGAAAAACACCGAGCAAACAAAGAAAACCTTTACCTTATATTCATCGACCTAGAAAAGGCGTTCGATAGAGTACCTAGAAAACTAGTCTGGCAACCCATGAGGGCACACACAATCCCCGAGTGCTACATAAGAATAGTACAATTTTAATATTAGGTTAGGTTAGGTTAGGTTTTTTTTTTTTACAATATGACAGTCTACGGAAAAATCCATCATGGACGCCTGGGAAGGGAGACCCAGACAGTGCCGGACTCTTACCGGCTAAAAAACCATAGCCTGTCATTTTCCGGTTTCTCTCCGTTGCAGACGGAGTTTTGTTTTTCTAAATTTTTCTTTATTTGCTATTATTTTTATTTATTTTAATTGTGCATACTTACAGAAGGTAAGTATGAGATTAAAAAATTTAGAATAACAATAACAATTTGTACATCTTAATATTTTATTTAATTTTAATTATAATATTTTAGAACAGTGTAAGTATGGGTGAGCATTGTGATCGGTATTTTTTTTTTTTCTTTTTTATGTTTTTTTGTATAATATGTTACTGATCTTTTTTTTTTTTTTTTTTGTACATTTAATTATTGTCTAACACATGCTCAATATAAACAATATATTTACAGTGTTAGTATTTCTTAACCTAGTCTTTATTTCTATTTAATACTATTTTACATATTTTTATACAATAACAAATGAACGTTTTTCTTTTTTCTTTATCACTTATTATTTGAGCTATTGTATTTAATTCTATATTATGGTCTATCATCATTTCGGTTTCGAATCTAATTTTCCAAACCAAACTGAGGGCATTCTATGAGGAGGTGTTGTATTGACTCTTCTTTTCTAGGGTCACACACACATGATGGAGAATCTTTCTTTTTGAATCTGTGGAGATACTGGGAGAACCCGCCATGGCCCGTGAAGACTTGAGTTTGCAGATGGGACACCTGTATTTTTCTTATAATCTGGTACGCTTCTGTAGCTGTGGGAAAAAATATTTTCGTACCTTTTGCTCTGGTATCTGTGAGGTATCTTTGATTCTATTCTTCGATGCTTGCGACTCTTATCTGGCGTTTTATGTATGACAAGGGGCAGTTATCATAGTCAGGTTTGGTTTTTTTCCCAAGTGCTGCTTCCTTCGCCAGCAGATCCGCACGCTCGTTGCCCGCGATGCCAATATGAGCTTTGACCCAACAGAGTTTAAAACTTTTGTTTAGCCGTTTGATTCTCTTTAGGTTTTTTCTCGTCTCCACTGCCAGTGTATTCGTAGTGTCCATATCTTTCAGTGCCTCCAAAGTTGATCGAGAGTCGCTGTACAGTATGTAGGAACTGTCTTTGCTTTCGATTGCTAGTTCCGTAGCCCTGTAAATAGCATACATTTCAGCCTGAAAAACAGAGCAGTAACTGGCTAGTTTGAATTTTCGAGACTTTGTTTCAGCATCGTTATTCCACCAGGATAAAGATGCTCCAACTTTTCCGTCTATTTTACTGCCATCTGTAAAAATGTTTACTGCTCCGTTTTGCATGCTGGACCGTACTTCCGTATCAGTGGCTAAGCATTCAAAAGCTTGTTCTTCTTCTGTGACAGGATGTGGCCTTGCCAAAAAGCTCGACCTCCCTTCCACCGAACAGTCCCCCAAAATCCGCTGCGGCCTTCCTCTCTTTGCCTCATATAGAGTTGCCACCTCCTTGATCCTTAGGTCAAGAGGCAGCAAACCTGTCAATATTAGAGCCGAGTTCAAGGAGACCGTCCGGTAGGACTTAGAAATCTTCTGAGCAAAGCCCCTTTGGACGACATTTAGTTGTTTTTGAATGCCCAGTTTTTCCGCCGCTTTCGCCCATACACTGGATGCATACAGTATTATAGGCTCAATCACTGCTGTATAGATGACCCTTATGACCTCGGAGTTTAGTCCCCACGTAACCTTTGCAGCACTAGAGAGTTGTTTAAATATGTTTATGGCCTTTTTACATATATAAGTCACGTGGTTGTTGAACGTCATCTTCCGATCCAGGATCAATCCTAGCATCTTTATCTCGTCTTCTAATTTTATATCAGTCCCGCCCATGTGCAGCCGCGGGGTATCGAATTTCAGCTTTTTTGTCAGGAGCATAGCTTTCGTCTTTTGAGCTGCAAATTTCAGCTTGTTCGTAACACCCCATTGCTGCACATATGCGAGGCTGGTGTTGGCTTTGTTTTCGATCTCTAGAGCAGTTTTTGCAGAAAAAATGAGCACAACATCGTCGGCGAAGGCTTGGCAGTACACATTTCTCTCCTCGAGCTGATCCAGCAGTGGATCCAACAATAAATTCCAAAAGGTTGGTCCTGCTATGGACCCTTGTACGCAACCTTGTGTAGTTGTTTTTGTGTACTGAGACCCTGTGTATCTCACAACAACTCTTCGGTCCTCCAGATAGCTCGCCACTATTCGACGTAGGTTGCACGGACAGCGCTTGTCTGCCAGGCGACATTTTATTGCCGGCCACCAAGCGCTGTCAAAAGCCCCTTCTATATCTAGTGAAACCAGCGCCACAAGATTCTTTTTACTGACTTCGTTTTTTATGTGTTGAGACATGTCGTACAAAGCGTCTTCTGTGCTCCTCTGTGGCACAAAACCGTACTGCCTCGGATTCATTTGTGGAAGGAGATGGTACCGAAGTCTTCTGACCAGCATCTTTTCCAATATTTTGCCTAGGACTGACAAAAGCCCAATTGGTCGGTAGGACTTAGGGTTGGTATAATCATTTTTGTTTGGTTTAGGGAGGACTACTACTGCTGCTTCTTTCCATTTCCTAGGGAAATAGTTTAATTCGAGACATTTGTTGGTAATCGCCAGGAATACAAATTCATCTGTGCTGATAGCAGCTTCACATATATCGGCTGTGAATCCGTCGGGACCAGGCGCTTTTCGTGGATGAAAGCTCTTATACGCATGCCTCAGCTCAGCAACTGTGAAAGGAGGATCCCTTTATCTTCCGGCGTTTCTTCCTTTGTCTTAGCTGCCGCTTTCCTTACTTCCTGATGTTCGATATTGTCCGTTTCTACCTTATCCTCCGGGAAAAAAGCATCAGCCAGTACTTGCGCCGATTCCTCTGGACCCAAAGCCATCCCACCTTTTACCATTGGTATATCTTCCTGTCTCTTTTTCGTTCTGGCGATGACTCTGTAGATTCCATCCCAAACACTTTCTTTATCCTGCTTTTCGCAGAATTTTTTCCATCCCTCGGTCTGGGCCTTGACAGCTGCTGACTCGTACTCAGTTTTGGCTTGCAGATATTGATTTACGACCCATGTTCGGCGGTTCGGAGCAGCACAGTGTATTCTCCTTTTTTTTGTGTTCATGGAGCGTTTTAGTTGGTCGAGTTCTTCGTTCCACCACGGTAAGTGTGTTTTCGCTTTTTTATTTATTTTTGGCATTGTCTCGTTGCATGTTACTGTTATTGCGTCTATATATTTATCTACTATTTGATCTAATTACTCGGTTTTATCTACTTTCTCTATTTCATGTACGTTTATTCCATTTTCAGTTAATTTAGTTTTTAGTTTTTTATTAAACTCTTCCCAATTTGCTTTCTTTGTATTATATATTCTAGTACTATTTTGATTTATTACGGTATTTTTACTCTTTTTAAACATAGTTGTAGCAAAATGGCGTTGTGTTCCGAAGAAATCATGTCCGTGTCTACTCTCCACTGCTCCACGTAACGAAGCATACTCTCCGAACAGGCAGTAATATCTACCGAACTTCGGTAGCGTTTGCCTCCCCTGATCGTGTCAAATGTTGGGACGTTTCCGCAGTTTAACACATGGAGGTTTAATTCTTCAAGCGTTCCAGACATTTCTTTCCCCCTTTCGTCTTCTCTCTCACTTCCCCACCACGTGCTCCACGCGTTACCGTCTCCCCCTACCAATATATTTTTTTCTTTAGACTGTGATACGATAGCCTTCAATTGTTCCAAATATGGTTCAATATCCAATTGATCCTCAAAATATATTGACACGACCAGTGTATCCTCTATCGTTATCGTTGCCACCACGATATTCTCGGTCGTCAACGTTGGGCACACGAGCACCTTGGCTGCGCTGTCAAGGACCACTAATGCAGACTTATTGGGCTTATTTCCCTCCAGAGTATTCTGGTACACTCGTGTCCCAGGATACGTTCGCATTTTGCCAGTGGACCCAACGTAAGGTTCCTGCACAAGCGCGTACTTGACTTTTCTTCGGCCTGCCTCTAGTATTAGTTCTTCAGTAGCAAGTTTCTTTCGCTGAAGATTCGCTTGTACGACATGACACTTCACCTCCCTGTTCTCATCAGTTTGATTCGTTGATTCCACTTTAGCAATATGCTACTGCTGATCTCGCAAGTGCATCCCATCGTTTCCTAATAGGGCAATCTTTATCGAAGGCATTATGCCCTGCATCCCTTTTGGCTTTACTGCAGTTTCTGCACGTGGGTTCTTCTTTGAGTATCAATGCTGGGCATTCTGACCTAATGTGAGGCTGCCCACAGTGGCTACATAATACGGCTGGCTCAGAGCAGAACTTCTTACCGTGGCCATACCCCAGGCACTTTGTGCACTGTATGAGTGGGCTTTGGTCTTGGACTATTACTCTTTGCAAGTCTACATGTATTCGGCCTGCCGAAGTTAGCCTCTGCCAAATCGGGGTTGACACGCGCAAAACTACATGATTTGTCAGCGGGTTTCTGGCTTTCCTTCGGAATTTTACCTGACTGCTGTCCTCGGCCTCAGTAATGCCCTCCAGAAGGTGGCCGTTCTGAGATCGGATGGAACTCACCAAGTCATCGTCGGAGATGTAGCTCATCACATCTTTGACAATGACTAGAGGATTTTTGTTTGTGGTTTCCTCTACTTTGAGTTGTGTTTTAGAGTTCCGGATCTTTGCGGACACCCTCTCAAGTTCTTCCTTCTTAGAACAGCTTATGATAACTGATTGATTTTTGGCCCTTCTTAGGTGGTCAACTCTGACGCCCGTTGACTTTGCGTCAACCGCAGTCCTCACCTTCCCAATAACAGTATCCGATGTGTCTTCTTCATGTGGAGATGATACTATAATTGAGTGGAGGTTTACGTGAGCGGGTACCCTAGGCAGAGGTTTTGGCGACGAAGCAGCAACCTGTGCGTAAGTGCCTGTTGTTTGCAATCGTGAGTCCATAGTCTGAATTTGTACCCTAGTTTGTTTTATTTCATTTAGTTGCTCATCCATTTTAGTTAGTACCTCACTGTTCGGTAACTCTTTCTCCTTGCTTTTGTTCAGAAGATCTTTAATTTCCTTTATCTCCTTTAAGATTTCGTCTCCCTTTTTATTTTGGTTCCATAAGTTTTCGTCATCATTATTTTCTACCACTGGGTCCTTTCTACTGTTTCCGCCTGGCCCTTCCATTCTTTTCACAATTTCAAACATACTCTTTAAGCACTCTATTACTGTCTGTTTTATGACGGTTTTGATGTTGCCTGATAGATCTAATTGTGCTCTTGCTTTAAGCATCAGGGCTCGGGCTTCAAAGAGTTCAAAGAATTTATTTTTTAACTTTTGGACATTATTACATCACTTAGTTATGTCATTTAAATTATCTTTTCTGGCGAGTTCAAAAATTTGGCTGTCTTCAGTGGAGAAGAGCTCGCCGAAGAAACTCCACAGGCGTTGCATCTTTTAAACATATTTTTACAGTTATTATGATAATAATTACAAATAAATAACAATGTTTTTTCAATGAACAAATTTCAAAAACTTATAAACAGAGCAATAATATTTTTAGGCTCTATGTAGAGTCAAAAAAATATTTTCGCTGGATAGCCCCCGCCGAGCCCTTTTCAGGGACACCAAGCACGGTTCTGTACTCCCCCTAGTTCCGGAGATATGGCCTTTCAAAGTTTCCTGGTTACGATCCAAGATGGCCGCCAAAAATGGTTACACCTCGTTTTCTCAGGAACTATCCAACGGAAAAACCCCGTGTTTGGGTTTAAAATTATGAGCTCGACGAGGCCTACCCGACGATGGCTGAAAATTTTAATTTCAGCCTGAAAAAATCTTGTCGTCTGAAAGTGCCTGAAAACAGACCGATTTTGTCAAGTAATCTGGGGGAAGGTCAACTAAAGAAACCCCAGCTCTCTACGACCTCCGGTTCGGGATCTATTGACGATTTAAACTTTTCCAAAATGGCCGCCGAACTGTCAAACCCTATGTTTGACGGCCGATAACTCCCGATCCAGAAGTCCCAGAGGTCCCGCGTTTGGACTCTATTTATCAGCTCGACCTCCTCTTTCAGCTGAGACCACTTTCAGGACCCTGAAAAATTCTTCCTCTAATCCGCCTGAAATTCAGGATATACGCAGATGGTAAGCCTGCGATCCCGGAAGTGAAAACAGAATTGTCCTATGACTTTTCGTTCAGGAGTAATCGCGGATCAAAGGAAAACAAGATGGCGGCCGAGCTGTCAGATCGTGGAGAGAATCAGCGATATCTCGACAACCAATGGTCGTAGAGACTCGCGGTTTCGACTGTATAGCACGGCTCAACCCTCCGCACGTCAAAAGGGCAGTCTCAAGCTGAAAATTTTTTTAGCCCTGAAAACGCCTGAAACCGGATAGGTCCGGTAGAAAAACAAAATTTAAGGCCACCCGTGAAAATCCGGGTTTTCTATCTCTCACGGTTCCGGAGCTATTAATTCTTTAATTTTTGAAACCAGAAACCAAGATGGCGGATTTTGTTCAAATCCGTCAGTTTTAAAGCTACTGGCCCGTTGTTTGGGCTTAACTAAGCCGAAATGGGTCAGATAAAGACAACTAAGTTGTTAAATTTTAATTATATCTATTAATTTTGAATAAAACTCGAAAAATTACTAAAAATTGAATATCTCCGAAACCAAAAAAGATAAAAATACAAATTAAACGCCTAAAATCATCTAAAATACACTGCTACCATACGCAAACATAAAACAAAATATTGTCATATAAAATTTTTGAGAAATTCAAATAAATATGTTTTTATCATAAATTTAATTAAATACAAGAAATTATTAAATATAAAAATCTGAAAATATTTTTACTGCGTTAGATAGGCTAGCGCGCAACAGAATTTATAATAAAAACATATGGTCCTGCCTGAAGTTTTCCAGTAAAATGGGGTCAAAGTTTCAAAATTTGAATTTAAATAATAACCAAAATAATAATCATAAAATTATTTTCAAAGTACCGGTGTATTTCCGGCTGTCAGGCGCTGCAGTCTGCGTTCCCAAAACGATCCGGGAGCCGCTCCTTCTTGGGGCACGTGTCTACGTGGTTTTCAGTTTTTCGGGAATTCCCGAAAATTGGTCAGCTGGATTTGGCTGAAAACCACCATGAAGCTGCTCCTCAGGGTCCCCCACCCGGGGAAAAAAGAAAAAAGTAGGGTCGTCGCTTTCGTTTCCGCGCCACAGGCCTCCAAAGTTTTCAAAAACTTGTAAGTTTTGAGGTTAAACGGTTTTTTACACTTTGCCGCTAACACAAAACTTGCCGCAACACGCCACTTTTGTACACTTATGGGGCGCGTGAATGCGCAACTTTTGACACAAAAATCACTGTAATCCGAGCACAATTGCCGATTTTATCGATTTTTTACTGCGGAGCACGTGTATTTCGTGGCTTTCACGGGCGCGGTCGGGCCAGAACTGGGTTAGGTTAGGTTAGGTTAGGTTAGGTTTTTTTTTTTTTTTTTTTTTAAATTCGTTTTTCCTCTGCCAGGGTGCAGAGTTTTTATAAGGGGTTTGTAATTTTAGAACAAACGGAAATTTTAAAGTCTTTTATTAAGGAAAATGAGGCCCGAACATTCGGTCCCCTCTTTTGTTACTTTATTTTTTTTTTGTTTTATCGTTTTAGTGCAGTTTTTGCTTGTTATATTTTTAATTTGTGAAAGGTGATATTATTCTTGTTTACTTTTGATACTTCTGTTTAGTTCGCTTTTGATTATTTCTCTTTTAGGCTTTCTTTTAATCTTTTAAATTTTTCTACTTGACTGCTTACTTGCATTTTGCTGATTTTAGGCTTTTATTAATATCTATGTTTAACTATAATATTCTTATAATATTATATAAACATAACATTTCTTATACAGTTTTGTTTCTTTTGATTACCATACTTACAATTTTTTCGCAGTAATTTATAAATTTGTCTCTATCTTTACCTTGCATTATTTCACTTACATTTCTTTCATCTAATTTTATTTGCAGTCTTTGTTCCAGATCAAATCTTTCAGTCATGTGGATGGGACATTCTAGTAACACATGCATGACTGTTTCTTCAACAGTTGGGTCGCAAAGGCACGACGGGTTCTCCTTACACCTGAAGCGGTGCAGGTATTCTGAGAACCCACCGTGCCCCGTTAGTATTTGCGACCTTAGCATCGTAGGTTCGAACTTGCGCACCGTCTTATAGGCCGTCCTTACATCTGGAAAGAAGATTTTGGTTATTGACGCAGTTTCGGCATCCACGTATCTCAGGTTCCACCTTTCGAGAGTCTCTTGTCGGATATTTCGTTTTATGTACGAGATCGGGCATTTGTCATAGTCCGGCTTTCGTTTGGAGCCTTCAGCGGCCTTTTTGGCCAGAGTGTCAGCTCTCTCATTACCTTCCAACCCTGCATGAGCCTTGATCCAGTACAGAGAAACAACTTTGTTCTGGAGAGATATTGCTCTTAAGTGATCTCTTATTTGTACGGCAAGTGGATGGAAGCAATGGTGATTTTGTACTGTTTGGAGAGCTGCCATCGAGTCGCTGAAGATTCCGAACGTTGCACTACTCCGGGCCATGCGGATCTCTCTCGCTGCTACACATATCGCCAGGAGTTCAGCCTGGTAAACTGTGCTGTAGTTTGGAAGAGCCAACTTGATAGCTCGGGTTTCAGCTTCACCTGTCCATATTGACACAGCTGCCCCCACTTTACCGCCAATCTTACTTCCATCTGTAAAGATTCGAACGTCAAGATTGTTGTGAGCATCAAGTTGGTCTTGGTTTACCAGACTGGTAACCGTGATTTTTGGCTGCTCTGTTGGATGTGGAGCTGTCGTGGCCGCGGGAGGTGGAGAGAATGGTCTCTCCACCTCCCTATCCCCGAGGATAGCCTGAGGCACCCCTTTCCGAGCCTCATAAAGTGTCGCTGCTTCCCGGACACGGAGGTCGAGAGGGAGGATACCCGATAGAACCAGGGCAGCATTGAGGGAAATCGTACGATAGGCTTTGCATAACTTCTGTGCTATGCCCCGCTGCACGATTCCCAAATGCTTTGTCACCCCTAACTTTTCGGCCGCTGGTGCCCACACGCTAGCAGCGTATAAAATAATTGGCTCCACTGTTGCGGTATAAATCACCCGTACGACTTCAGGATGAAGCCCCCAGCTAGCTTTGGCGGCCTTTGACAGCTGTTTGTACACGCCAATTGCCTTCCTGCAGACGTTTGCGACGTGGGCATTGAAGGTCAGCTTGTCATCGATGGTAACACCCAACAGTTTTATCTCTCTCGACATGCCAATATCGAATCCACCCATAGTCAGGCGTGGGGTATCGTACTTCATTTTCCTGGTAATAACCATGGCACTGGTCTTCTGTGGCGCGAATTTTAGTTTGTTGTCAACACCCCACGCTCTAACATACTCGAGTGTGGCATTCGCTCTAGTCTGGATTTCGTGTGCGGTGTCACCATCGAAGACAAGCACGATATCGTCCGCAAACGCTTGAGCGTAGTCGCCCCTACCCTCAAGGCCTTTAAGAAGCGGGTCCAAGAGGAGGTTCCACAATAAGGGGCCTCCAATGGAGCCCTGAACACAGCTTTTTGTTGTACCCTTCCCGAACTCCTCCCCCGCGTATCTGACTTTGACTTTCCTATCCCTGAGATAGCTATCTATGACCCTTCTCAGATTTAACGGGCATTTTTCCTCTGCCAGACGGACTCTTATTGCTGGCCACCATGCACTATCGAAGGCTCCCTCTATATCTAGCGATATCATGACCATTATTTTCTTTTGGTCTAGTTGATTAGGTTAGGTTAGGTTAGGTTAGGTTAGGTTAGGTTAGGTTAGGTTAGGTTTTTTTTTTTTTTTTTTTTTTTTTTTTTAAATAGAACGCTCCCCTGACTAAGTCAGAGACCTTTTCTGCAATTTTTAATGTTCATTTTTCTTTTTCTTTTTCAGGTCGGGTCGCAGCCCCTACATCACTTAGTACTACTAATATTAATATTATTACTGTTTCTTGTTTCTTTACTTTTTTTTTTTTTTTTTTTTTTTTTTACTTTTTTGTTTCTTTGTTTGTTATCTGTGTGTTTGTATGTATCTATTGATATAAAACTATATGAATATTACATACTTTTCTTACTACTGTTTTCTTTTTTTTCTTATGTTTTATTTATAAAATTAATTTCTTTTACTATTTTATTTATGTATTCGACTAGATGCGGTCTGGATTGCGTTCCAATGAATAGTTCTTCTAATTTGTTCTCGGTAATATTCATATTTACTTTGCATTCCAAATCGTATCTAGACACTGCAAATTTGGGACACTCTACTAAAAGATGCTCAATTGTTTCAGATTGCGCTCCACACACACACAATGGATCAGCTTTGCATTTAAAGCGGTGTAAGTAGGCAGAGAATCCACCATGTCCTGTCAGCGCCTGTGTTAATAGCTGTGTATGTGCTATCGTCTTGAGTACTTTATGTGCTGATTGTACTGTGGAAAGGAACTTTTTAGTGACAGCTGCAGTATTTCCCACGTGATACCTGTCGTTCCAGACGTCGACACTGTTCAGTCTGATTTGTCTCCTCACATATGACACGGGTATTTTGTCATAGTTGGCTCCTACCTTGTCATTCTTAGCTAGGTTAGGTTAGGTTAGGTTAGGTTAGGTTAGGTTAGGTTAGGTTTTTTTTTTTTTTTTTTTTTTTTTTTTTTTTTTTCACTCTACCTCCAACGTAATCGGAGACTATGTTTTCTTTTTTAATATATTTATTTTTTTAAACAATTAAGGAAAATCTTCCAAAGACAACTGGGAAGGGAGAACCCAGATAGTGCCGGATTCTTACCGGCTAAAAACCTTAATTGTTTGGGGCTGTTTTCTTGCTCTTTTTTGGGCAGTTTTCAAGCTCTTTTTTTCTCATACTATCTTACATACAATCTTATACTAACCACCACCAATAATATTTTAGACTTTTAGACTAAGTTTAATAACAAAAAATTTTTTATACTTAACACTAATATACCACTATATTATGTAAGTATACATATTTTTCTATGTTTTGTTTCTTAAAATTACCGTTTGAGCTATTTGTTTGCAGTATTCAATAAACTTATATCTATCCTTGCTATCTAATATATTATATACATTTTCTTTATTTATTTCTCTATTCATCTTCTGTTCTAGGTTAAATCGATCATACCCAAATATGGGACACTCAAAAAGAATATGTGCTACAGTTTCGGGGACAGTAGGATCGCAGGCGCACGATGGGTTCTCCTTACACCCGAAACGGTTCAGGTATCCGGAGAAACCACCATGCCCCGTCATAACCTGAGTGAGGATATTGTTTGGCTCTATCTTTTTACTCATTCTGTACGCCGCAAGCGCAGTCGGAAGGAACATTTTGGTGACGGACGCAGTTTCACCCTCGATATATCTCCGATTCCATTCGTCAATCGACTCCATTCGGATGTTTCGCTTGACGAATGAAACCGGACACAAATCATAATCGGCCCTGCGCTTCGATTTCTTGGCTGCCTCTTTTGCGAGTGTATCCGCTCTCTCGTTCCCGTCCAGTCCCGCGTGAGCCTTTATCCAGAACAACTCAACCAGTTTGTTCTGGAGGGAGAGAGTTTTCAGATTTTCCCTTGTTTCTACGGCTAGTGGGTGGAAACAACTTGGGTTCTGGACGGTTTGGAGAGCAGCCATCGAGTCGCTGTATATGCCAAAGCTTAGAGCAGGTAGTTTCTTGGCTTCGCGGGTTGCCACGCAGATTGCGAGGAGTTCGGCCTGGTAGACGGTGCAGTAGCTTTCCAAGGCAAGCTTGAGGGCCTTTGTCTCTGACGCACTGTTCCATATGGAAATCGCGGCTCCGACTCGACCCTCAATCTTGCTGCCGTCTGTGAACATCCGAATGTCGTATCCGGAGTGGGCAGCTACTTGTTCTCGGTCCACCAGGCACTCGAAATTCAGCTCGACTCGCTCCGCGGGATGTGGTGCATCCAACGCTGGTGCCATCTTTTCCACCTCTCTATCCTTGAGCACGGTCTGTGGCACTCCCCTCCTAGCTTCGTACAGTTGGGCTGCCTCGCGGACCCTGAGGTCGAGTGGCAAAATGCCCGCGAGCGCCAACACTGAGTGGAGTGACACAGTCCGGTATGCTTTGCATATACGCTGCGCTATCCCTCGTTGAACGACATCGAGTTGTTTGCGTATTCCCTTCCTCTGGGTAGTATGTGCCCATACGCTAGCGGCGTACAGGATGATTGGCTCAACCGTGGCGACGTAAATGATTTTTATCACCTCCGGGTGGAGGCCCCAACTAGTCTTCGCGGCCCTGGTCAGCTGCTTGTATATGGCCAATGCCTTCCGACAGACATTCGCCACGTGCGGTTTAAAAGTAAGCTTACTGTCGATCGTGACGCCCAAAAGCTTTATTTCCTTTGCAACGGCGATGGGGATGCCGTCCATGCTCAGCCTTGGGGTATCGTATTTAAGTTTCCGCGTAACGATCATGCAGCTTGTTTTGTGCGGTGCGAATTTAAGCTTATTTACGACACCCCAAGACCTTACATGGTTTAGGGCATCGTTTGCACGCTGCTCTATTTCGAGCGCTGTGTCCGCGTCGAACACAAGCACGACATCGTCAGCGAACGCCTGGCAGAAGTCGCCCCTCCCCTCCAAGCTTTTGAGAAGCGGGTCCAGCAAGAGATTCCACAGGATCGGTCCTCCTATGGAACCTTGAACGCATCCCTTGCTGGTGCTTTTGAAGACCTCCTCTCCGGCGTAGCGCAGTCTGACTTGTCTGTCCCTGAGGTAACTGTCCATCACCTTCCGTATATTTAAAGGACACTGTTCCTCAGCCAGTCGGATTCTCATGGCCGGCCACCAGGCGCTGTCGAAGGCTCCCTCTATATCCAAAGACACTATGGTCACTAGCTTCTTTTCATTGAGCTTACTATTGATGTGCTGCATCAGGGTATAGAGGGAGTCTTCGGTGCTCCTTTGCGGCATGAACCCGAACTGACGAGTACTCATCGTCGGGAGGAGATGGAACTTTAGACGAGCTACAATCATTTTTTCATAAATTTTGCCTAGTATTGGCAGCAGCCCAATTGGCCTGTAGGCTTTGGGTGTGTTGTAGCTCGCCCTGCCCGGTTTCCTCAGGATGACCACTATACACACAAGTGGTGGAGCCTAAAGCAAGCGTTCAAGAGAGCCAGAAAGATCTCGGGGTCGGTTTCAATGGCTCGTTGGCAGATGTCGGCTGTAAAGCCCTCGGGACCGGGGGCCTTTTTGGGGTTGAAAGAACCGCACGCTGCACGGAGTTCCGCCAGAGTGAACGGTGGGTCACACGAACCATCGTGCTGGCCACCGTTCACTTTTTCGGCTTTATCCCTGGCTTGTCGGTGTTCGATGTTGTCATCGTCCTGGAGGTCTTCAGGGTAAAAAGAATCCGCCAAATATTTGGCAGATTCCTTTGCCTCCAGGACGACCCCGTCTTTTTCTAGCGGCAGGTCTTCCTCCCTGCGTGCGGTTCTTCCAATAACTCTATAAATCCCCTCCCAGACCCCCTCCCTGTCCTGCTTCTCGCAAAAGTCCTTCCAACTTTTGACCACGGCCCTTGCTGCTTCCGCTTCGTAGTCTCCCTTAACTCTGAGATATTCCTCCACAACAAGAGTTCTCCGCGCGGGGGCTGCGTTTCTAATTCGACGCTTTTTTGTTGCGACCTCGGCTTTCATTTTGGCAAGTTTTTCGGACCACCATGGTATGTCTATTTCGTCTTTATGCTTCTTTGTCGGCATCGATTCTATACACGAAAGGGTAATGATTTCGGTATATGAATTTATCATCATGTCCATATCTTCTACGGTTGTAATTTTTTCTATATTTAATTTTGAGATATTTTTTTCCGAAAGTTGTTCTTTGAATTTATTTTTAAAATTGGTCCAGTCTGCTTTTTTGGTGTTGAATTTTCTAGTCGTCCTGTGAATTTTGATTCCCTTTGCTTTTTTAAGCCGAATACGAAAGACCATACCATTGTGGTCCGAGCTTGTTAGCCCTTCATCGACTCGCCAGTCGTCGATTAGGTCAATCATGTCTGTGGAGCACGCTGTAATATCTACGAAGCTTTGGAAGCTTTTTCCCCCTCTCACAGTGCAGAAGGTCGGAGTCGTCCCTCTGTTCAGGATGTCCATGCCCATTTCCCCGAGCGTCCCCGCCACTTCGACACCCCTACTGTCGACTTTAGGGCTACCCCACCAAGTGTTCTTCGCGTTGGCATCTCCCCCGATCAGCCACTTTCGAGAACCGAATTTGGCTTCGATCTTCTTAAAATGATCCATATACGGTTGCAAGGGAAGATCCGGTTCGAGGTAAAAAGAGACTAGTGTGATCCTCCAAGCAGTGGTCTGGATCCCCACCACTACGATGTTGTTAGTGGTGAGTTCTGGGTACTGTATGACGTTAAGGTCTGGGTCGAAGACGGCTATAGCCGCCTTTACAGTACCCTCTTCCGCGCCAGTGCTCTGGAAGATCCTCACGCCTCTGTACCCCTTCATGGACCTTCCACCGCCGACATATGGTTCTTGGAGGAGTGCCACTGCTGCCTTTTGGTTTTTGGCTGCGAGCATTATCTCGTCGGTCGCTAGCTTTTTCCGCTGCAGGTTGGCTTGGAACACCTTGTATTGGTTGTTAATACCGTGGTTGCCCTTAGCAGTACGCAGTAGAGGTGCGAGCCATCGCGTTTTCGACGCACGGGGCACTCCTGACTAAACGTGTTGTGTGCCACGTTTTCAAGTTCGGCTTTCACGCAGTTCCTGCATTGCGGAGGTACGCCGGACCTCCAGTCCTCGCAATCCGCCTTAAGATGGGGGCCGCCACAGTGGCTGCACAAGTCAGCTGCCTCTTTGCAGAAGCGTTTGCTGTGGCCGTATCCCAAACACCTACTGCACTGCACCAGGGGGGATTGGTCCTCCACCCTGACTCGTTGCAGATCGATATGTACGGACTTTTGTTCGAGGGCCCTTCTCCACACGGTTGGTGACACGCTTACGACCACGTGACCAGCGTGGGGGTTTCGCGTACGCCTCCTATATTTGACAGTGACCCTGTCTTCCCCTTCGTCGATGCCCCGGAAAACTGCCCGGTTCTGGTTCTTGAGAGCCTTGATGACGTCTTCGTCAGTGTTGACTGACAAGACATCTTTAAGGACCAAGAGGGGGTCTTTGTTTGCGACCTCTTCTACGGAGAGGCCTTTGCCGTCCTTTTCAAGTCTTTTTCGTACTTTGTTACGTTCTTCTATCGTACCAAAGCCCATCACCACTTTTCGGTCTCTTGCCTTACGGACCCGTTCGACCTGAACCCAACCCTCTTTGGCGTCTACCAACTTTCTAACTTTTTCGAGAACCTCCTCCCCGGTATCGGTTTCGTTTTCTGAGGTGACTACAACTGAGTGTAGCGTACTGCGTTTCGGTATTTGGCTTCCGCTTTGTGTTGCAGTCACACTCGCATAGGTCTGGGGGGGCATCTGCTCCAAGGTCTCTTTATGTTTTTGGAGATTCTCGTTGAGAGCCTCTATTTTGGCGTTGGTAGCTTGTAGAAACCTCATGTGCTCGTCGAGCTTCGTTGCGAGTGGGTTCTCGTCACCTTTCACCATAAAAGTGCGATCTGCGAGGCTTTCGTCAGGCGTGTCTTTGATAGGCTTGTCCGCTTCCTTAACAAGCTGGTAGAGCCTATCTAGAGACTCCAAGACTGAAGTCTTGATTTCCTTTTTGATAGTCTTTGAGGCGTTCAATTGCATTTTGGCCCTCATTAAATACGTTCGGGCCTCCTGCGTTTTTGTGGCGTACTTTTTCCCTCCCGGTTTGTCAGCTGCGACTGGTATTGATAATATAATACCACTAGCTGGTGGCGTCCTCTTTTCCGGTGGCGGCGTCCTCTTTTCCGGTGGCGGCGTCGTCGTTGGGTTGCCTTTGGCTTTTACAGCCGGCACAAGTCTGGTTAGGTTAGGTTAGGTTAGGTTAGGTTAGGTTTTTTTTTTTTTTTTTTTTTTTTTTCCGCGTCAAAAAAAAAAAAAAAAAAAAAAAAAAGGTTAGGTTAGGTTAGGTTAGGTTAGGTTAGGTTAGGTTAGGTTTTTTTTTTTTTTTTTTTTTTTTTTTGAAATTAATCATGTTTCTCTCCGATGTAGAGGTCGGAGGTTTATTATCTTTGAGTTTTGTTTTGTTGACTTTTCATAGGTTTTCTCATCCATCCCTAATCGGGATGCCTTCGTCAGTCATTCACATACTTATGTTTTACGTGCAGACGAATGAAGCAAGAGTTTATTATTAATTTATATATTTCTTTTTTATTTTTTTTTATTTTTTATTTATTATATTTATTACTTTCTTTATTTTTATTATTTTTTCTTCTGTGTAATTATTTTAAATTAGTATGTGTTTTATCTTTTAGTTTAACACAAGATTAAATATATCTCAGTATATTATCTGTGTTAATTTCTTATGCTATATTTTATTACTATCTATAACAATTTTACATATCTCTACACAGTAATCTAGGAATTCTTGTCTTAAATCTTTATTATTTGTTATATCTGCTATTGTTTCTCTATTTAATTTAATGTCTAATTTATTTTCCAGGTCGTGTCTACGCAGACCAAATCTCGGGAAGTTTGTAAGGAGGTGAGGGATATTCTCCGATTCTTCAGGATCACAACAGCAGGCAGGTTAGGTTAGGTTAGGTTAGGTTAGGTTAGGTTAGGTTAGGTTAGGTTAGGTTAGGTTAGGTTAGGTTAGGTTAGGTTAGGTTAGGTTTTTTTTTTTTTTTTTTTTTTTACAGATATGTCAGCCAAGGGAAAATCCATCATGGACGCCTGGGAATGGAGGCCCAGACAGTGCCGGACTCTTACCGGCTAAAAACCCCTGACTGCCATTTTCTAGCTACCCCTGACATTGAAGGTCAAGGCCTTTTTATATCTTTTACAAATTATAACAATGGATATTTTGCTTTTATGCTGACAATTTTTGTTACTTTCTGCTTTTGCTTTTATTACAATATATTTGTTCTAATATTTTAGTTGCTATTTATAAATATTTGCTATATACTTTGTATATATATGTCGGAAATAGAGACAAAACGGTGGTGAGGAAAGCAAATAAATAAAGGAAACCCGCAAAGAGCAACACGCGGGAAATACGTTAAGCGTGGGCGTATGCTACAACAACTTTTAGAGAACCATCGTACACTATCTTTGTCAGGACTACCCCAATTCGTCATCACTATTGAAACAGACTTTACCAACTATATCGAATGTCGTTACAATTGAAACACACTATACCACCATCGACTCGGTTGCTTGTTATCATGAACGATCGGGACCTAATCAATCCCTAAAAGGGGTTTAGGTAGATCCGAGCACCATCAAAATGCCTTAAGGGGAAACTGGCATCGAAACACTCAATATTTACAAACTGGCCAACCAAGGGGCCTCCCCGCCCGGACCTTATGTAACTCGACCATATTACAGTTACTCTACCCGCGGTCATGATAACAATGCCATAGCTAACACCATATGAATACAGAACCTAGCCAACCTTGCTAGCGACACGATAATTAGATCACTTTACTCACGGTTTACAGACACCACTGGACTGTGGTACAAACAATATTCCAACGACCATTATTTCAACATACATCCAGATCTCAAAACGAATCACACATCACAAAACACACCGGACAAGTACGTCCACCAGAATCACACTCTCAGACACACAAAGTTATCAACGCGGCTGCAGATCTACCCAGAGGGCTCGCCCGCCCTGAGCAGCGCTATTTATGTGAGTGAACCACCCGGTCCCACTCCCGGTAGTAGGGCCTCCTGTCAAACGTCACCGCGCCAACTTCACACCGGTCAACTATATCGATTCTACCCTCTGATACTTGAGAAAGTAAAATAAAAACTGTCATCGATGTTTACAATCGATTTAAACGATCAATCTGGCTTCAATCTCCGACACGGCCATCCTGCGCTGACACACGTCCTCGTGTGTACGATTCGGAACTAATTAAAAGCAACACTTAATACCGCTCGGCTACTCCTGACCATAACATTACCACGTCAAACAGTTTTTAATTCCTGCCAGATAAATTCAATTACCGTAAAAGCGATCAAGTACCATTACAGTCACAATCACCGTGACATCACTAGTCATAAACAATAAAAAAATTCAAAGTCAAACATGAGGTATCTTATTCGCGGTCTACGGCTATCACATAGCCACACCCAATGTCCATCTCTCTTGGACTCAACAAGTAAATTCCATGACTCCATGGTCGCTCCAAAGACCCAAACACAACATAACCTCAGCCAGAGCAAGGAACCCGCTGCGCATGCACGGACTACTTAAAGTGGACTATTCCCGTTTCAAAAGTGAGCGCGTCTCTTACTTTAAAAAAGAGCGTCCCTAGAAAAACAACAATGTACCACTCAAAGCAGACACCGATTTCTACGCACTACGGCTCATCCAAGCCTCCGCTTCGGTCAACTACACCACAGTAATATCGAACTCAGAACCTCACTTCCAGTTTTACAATTTCTCTAATTTCGTTCATCGAAATTCAATGGTACTTAACCCTTCGACAATTTCTACTAACGGTAAAACACGAATCTTTAAAAGATCACTTTTTACGCTCCGTACTATGCGTATCCACATCTAAAACTTAGCTTTTTTTTTATAACGAAATAATAAGAAACAATTTTAAGCAAAACCGATTTTGAAATGAATCTGTACCGAAAAACCTTGATTTCATATCCGTCAGTTAAATCAGTTATCGTACAAAAAACTTGACAATAAAAATATCAGATTTAAATGGCTTTAATAAAGGGTAATAATATTGCAAAGGCTCCCAAGACATGTGACGTCCATCCCGTCACAAAACATGTGGGTAACCTCTATCCGGTTACCACATCAACACAAGCCTCCATCCGGCTTTACACATCACGTAACCTCTATCCGGCTTTACACATCACGTAACCTCTATCCGGTCACGACAACACAAGCCTCCATCCGGCTTTACACATCACGTAACCTCTATCCGGTCACGACAACACAAGCCTCCATCCGGCTTTACACATCACGTAACCTCTATCCGGTCACGACAACACAAGCCTCCATCCGGCCTTTCACATCACGTAACCTCTATCCGGTCACAACAACACAAGCCTCCATCCGGCTCGTTAGAACCTAGCAACCTATCAGAAGTTAACCATCTCAGCTGCGTAAGTGCTACTCCTCGCAAAGAGTTACTGCGCATAAAAAGCAGTCAACTTGCACCTCTTACATGCTCCGGAACCTCTGATACGATTACTAGATAAGGCCCAGTCCGTCGGGTCGTGTCTTCAGAGTCATTGCATTATCGTTACATTACAAATTAGAAAACAATCTCAAAAAGCAAAACTAGTCATTGTTCGAAAACTTCAAGTTCAAAAAAGGAATAAAAACAAACAACAATCCACGGTAATACTTTGAAAAAGGAATGTCGAGTATAGATTTTCAAATTATATCAACTCCAAATTTTAAATTACGAAAACAAATCATGTTCTGTTAACAAATCAAACTCATCGCTTCCAAACTATAATCATCGCCTCTATCCAGCAGCGGATAACCTTAAATCATCGCCTCCATAAGGCGGATAACATTAATCATGAAAACAGAACTTTTATCACAAGATTTGAAAACTATTTACAAAAACAAAGTAAAATCATTACTCGATTATCCGATTATCATCATTATCAACGTCAGGTAAACACTGTCTAAGTCAGATCAACTTCGTCATGAAATTCGTCATGAGGGTACTAGTAGCTACAAGTAGGTAGGTTTATTTAACGCCTTCAACGTACAACGAACTCTCAATATTTTAAAGATTTGAAACGGCTTTTGTTTACATCGAGTATTAAATTTTAACTGATTTCGTACCGCACAATTTTTTTCAAACAACTAAACAAACTAATTTTCACAATTAAATCGAACGAGGTGGGTACTTTGCGCCAGAATCACATTTCCGAACCACGTAGCAAAACGAACAATAAATCACAAAACTTCAATCACGCACGGTCTAATAGGTTACACTGCTAGAAATTTCAACCGATAATCTCCGAAAATTAAGCCAAAATACAATCGCAAAGACCTATTGTTGCAACGGGCTATCTTCCGCAAATGTCAAACTAGGCGCGCATTATTTGGCGTACAACATCATGACTACGTTAACGATAACGATTGGTACACAAACACAATAAAACTTGACGCACTCACATCTTATTACAATGAAACAAAAAAATACTACCGCACCTAGTATAAATCGGCGTGTACGTTACCCCAGAACCGTTAAGAAAGAACACTGATTGATTCTGATTCTAACTACCACGAGAAAAACCGATTTTACTTCACTCGTTTTACAATCAGAAAAATCTCAATCCATCCGATCAATCACTTCGAATATTTGACACTCAAAAATTTTGACTATATCGACAATTCGGACACCGCATAATAATTTTTTTACCCAGAATAAAAATGTTCCAAAGATCGAATGAAAAATAAACTTCTACCAACTGCTGATCCTTTATCCCGTAGTCTGCAGATCCTAATCCCGAAAATTCTTTACAATACAGGGTCCTTTATCGCACTTCTGATGTCGGAAATAGAGACAAAACGGTGGTGAGGAAAGCAAATAAATAAAGGAAACCCGCAAAGAGCAACACGCGGGAAATACGTTAAGCGTGGGCGTATGCTACAACAACTTTAGGGAACATCGTACACTATCTTTGTCAGGACTACCCCAATTCGTCATCACTATTGAAACAGACTTTACCAACTATATCGAATGTCGTTACAATTGAAACACACTATACCACCATCGACTCGGTTGCTTGTTATCATGAACGATCGGGACCTAATCAATCCCTAAAAGGGGTTTAGGTAGATCCGAGCACCATCAAAATGCCTTAAGGGGAAACTGGCATCGAAACACTCAATATTTACAAACTGGCCAACCAAGGGGCCTCCCCGCCCGGACCTTATGTAACTCGACCATATTACAGTTACTCTACCCGCGGTCATGATAACAATGCCATAGCTAACACCATATGAATACAGAACCTAGCCAACCTTGCTAGCGACACGATAATTAGATCACTTTACTCACGGTTTACAGACACCACTGGACTGTGGTACAAACAATATTCCAACGACCATTATTTCAACATACATCCAGATCTCAAAACGAATCACACATCACAAAACACACCGGACAAGTACGTCCACCAGAATCACACTCTCAGACACACAAAGTTATCAACGCGGCTGCAGATCTACCCAGAGGGCTCGCCCGCCCTGAGCAGCGCTATTTATGTGAGTGAACCACCCGGTCCCACTCCCGGTAGTAGGGCCTCCTGTCAAACGTCACCGCGCCAACTTCACACCGGTCAACTATATCGATTCTACCCTCTGATACTTGAGAAAGTAAAATAAAAACTGTCATCGATGTTTACAATCGATTTAAACGATCAATCTGGCTTCAATCTCCG
Organism: Teleiodes luculella; assembly: GCA_948473455.1. Lineage (NCBI taxonomy): Eukaryota > Metazoa > Arthropoda > Insecta > Lepidoptera > Gelechiidae > Teleiodes > Teleiodes luculella. The sequence goes on from OX419596.1 coordinate 15,246,697, forward strand.
ACATATACAATATCTACGCTAGCATTCTTTACAATTTTTAGACAATATTTGTATTTTTAATTTAGACATTGTTACATTTATTCTATGAAGTTTTATTATTAATATCAATCCTTGTTATTTTTAATTACTTTTGAAGCTAATGTATTACAATATTTTAAAAATTTGTTTCTTTTCATTTTATTTGCTATTATTGAAGCTAGATTACTTATATTTACATTTTCTTCTATTTCTATTTCTAGATCTAATCTTTGTCTTGCATATATGGGACACTCTGTCAATATATGAATAATGTTTTCTTTTGTTCCAGGATCGCAGACACAAGCCGGACTCTCCTTGCACTTAAATCGGTGTAAGTAGTCGGAGAATCCGCCGTGGCCCGTCAACACCTGCACTAGAGTTGGGTCTAATTGGATCTTACGTAATATCGGATATGCTAATATCACATCTGGGAAAAACATTTTGGTTGTGCCAGCGGTTTGTTCAATTTTGTACCTTTTGTTCCATTCGTCAAGCGAGTCCATGCGGATTTGTCGCTTGGCGAATGAAACAGGGCATTTGTCGTAGTGCGATCGGGTTTTTAGTTTTTGTGCAGCATATTTTGCGAGTTCATCAGCTCTCTCATTTCCCTCCATCCCCACGTGGGCTTTGATCCAGTAAAGTTTGATGTTTTTGTTTTGCTGTTTACTGGCCGTCAAGTTAGATCGTATTTTGACAGCGAGGGGATGAAGGGATATTCCATTTGCTACTAACTCTAACGCCGATCTGGAGTCACAGAATACGCTGCACTCTTCTCTCCCATATGCTAGAGCCATTTCCGTGGCCTCCAGCAGAGCAAGCAGTTCCGCCTGAAAGACAGTACAGAAAGGCTCCAGCCTGCATTTCTTGGTTCGGGTTTCCACGCCTCCATCCCACAAGGATAGAGCCGCGCCAACCTTCCCCTCGATTTTGCTGCCATCTGTAAATATCTGTAACTGGCTAGTCTCGTGGTGGGCCATTTCTGCACTGTCTGTCACGCTTCCAATCCGTATCTCTACCTGCTGTGCCGGGTGCGGCACACTCGTACACGACACAGGTCTCTCCACCTCTCTATCTTTTACCACTCGCTGGGAGTAGCCTCTTTTTATTTCAAATAAACTGGCTGCTTCTCTGATCCTGATATCAAGGGGAAGCAAACCTGCGAGTGTTAGAGCGGAGTTCAGGGATACAGTTCTGTATGCTTTTATGATTTTTTGGGCAAACCCACGTTGGACCGCGTTGAGTTGCTTCTTTATTCCAATTTTGTTTGTTGCTGATGCCCACGCACTGGCCGCATACATAATGACAGGCTCTACTACCGACGTGTATATGGCTCTGACTATCTCCGGTTCGAGACCCCAATGAATTTTTGCTGCCCTAGATAGCTGTTTGTATAAGTTCAATACCTTACGACACACATTGATTGCGTGGGTATTGAACGTAAGTTTGTCATCTATCGTGAGGCCGAGTATTTTGATTTCTCGGGACAGCTCTATTTCCTGCCCGCCCATGCTCAGACGTGGTGAGTCGTATTTTAACTTTTTTGTGATGACCATCGCTTTTGTTTTTTGTGGTGCAAACTTAAGTTTGTTCGCGACTCCCCACCTCCGAACATGTGCGAGAGCGCTGTTTGCTCGTCTCTGTACCTCAGACGCCGTGTCTCCGGAGAAAATCAGAACCACATCGTCGGCGAAGGCCTGACAGTAGTCCCCTTTTTCAGTCAACTCTTTTAGGAGTGGATCCAGTAGCAGATTCCAGTAAGTTGGCCCTCCTATAGAACCTTGAACGCAGCCCTTTGTGGTTTCTTTAGTGTACTCCTCTCCGGCATACCGCACACGCACCTTTCTATCCGTCAGGTAGCTGTCCACTAGCCGCCGCAGGTTTATTGGACACTGGGTTTCTGCTAACCTGCATTTTATTGTAGGCCACCACGCATTATCGAACGCACCTTCTATGTCAAGTGAGACTAGAGTGATGAGCTTCTTTTCATTTAGGTGTTTATTTATTTTCTGCATCATGACATAGAGGGCGTCCTCAGTGCTGCGTTGCGGTGTGAAGCCAAATTGTTGGCTACTCATTTTGGGAAGGGTGTACCATTTTATGCGTCTAGTTAATATTTTTTCTAGTATTTTGCCAAGTACCGGGAGGAGTCCAATTGGCCTGTAAGATTTCGGGTGCGTATAATCTTCTTTCCCCGGCTTTTGGAGCACCACTACTACCGCTTCCTTCCAGGTCTTAGGGAAATGGGACAAGCTGAGACATTTGTTTAAGAGAGACAGGAATAGGTCTGGATTATGATTTATAGCCACTTTACAGATGTCGGCTGTAAAACCATCGATTCCTGGAGCTTTTTTTGGGTTGAAGCTATTTACGGCCCACTTGAGCTCTTCTTTAGTAAATGGTGGGTCACATGGTTCATTATGTTTCTCCTCATTTATATATCTAGCTCTCTTACGAGTCTCTTCGTGAACCGCACTATCTCCTTCCGTTGTGTCCTCTGGATAGAAGGTCTCCGACAAAAGCTTGGCAGACTCACGTGGACCTAGGACCCTGTCATTTTGAGTCAGTGGCAAATCATCTTTTTTAGTAGTTGTGCGACTGATCACCCTGTATATCCCGTCCCACATGCTTTCCCGATCCTGTTTCCCACAAAACTGTTTCCAGCTGGTAATTTTTGCACTCTTTGCTTCTTTCAGATATTTTTCTTTCGCCTCGAGGTACTGCTGAACAACCATGGCTCTACGAATAGGGGCAGCGTTGGAGATTTTCCTCTTTTTTCTAGCAACATCTGCTTTCATTTCGCTTAACTCCTCGGTCCACCAGGGCAGCACCGCTTTCTTTCCACCTTTTGTTTCCGGGATTGAATCTTTACATGCCTGATCTATTGATTCTGAATAATTTTCCACCATTTTTTCCAACTGCTCCTTATTATTTATCTTATCAATTTCTTTTGTATTTATATTGTTTTCTTCCCAAATTTTATCTAGCTTTTTCCGAAATTGTGACCAGTTGGCTTTTCGTGTGTTATACTTTCTTGTCTGGCTTTTCAGTGCAATGCCTTCGGATCTTCCCGCTTTTATTTCAAACAGAATTGCCCTGTGGTCCGAGGAAGTCAGATTACTGTCCAGTCTCCAACCTTCTACCCTATCCAACATACCCTGCGAGCAAGTGGTGACATCCACATGGCTCTTATATCTTTTGTTGCCTCTATAGGTGTCAAAAGTGGGCTCAATACCTTGGTTCAGTATCTGCAGTTCCAGCTCTATGAATAGCCCTGCGAGATCTTCCCCTCGGTAGTCAACGTCTTCACTACCCCACCATGTATGCCAAGCATTCACATCACCACCCAATATCACATCCTTTGTTCCGATTTCATTCATAACCTTCCTCATCCAAGTTATATAGGGTTCTATTGGCTTGTCACCCTCCAGGTATACTGACACCACACCCGTTATTCGTTTTCCCGTTCTAAGTTTGACAACAGCAATATTCTCAGTGGTAAGCGTTGGGCACTGAATGACATCGATACTCTGGTCAAACAAAACTATAGCTGCTTTGACTACTTTCTCAGTTTTGTTTTGGCATTGTATTACTCGGGTTCCAGCGTGACATTTCATCATACCAACATTACCAATGTAGGGTTCTTGGACAAGGGCGAATGCTACTTTACGTCTGACTGATTCGGTTATGAATTCTGCTGTTGCCAGCTCACTTCTTTGAAGGTTTGCCTGAAGGGCATGATAATGGCGAAGCTCCACTTTTGAGGATTTCTCTAGAATGTTAGTGCTTGGGGAGCCCTTAGCAGTAGGACGTAGTCGCTCTTGCCAACGCATCCCACTTCCTTCTAATAGGGCATTGGGTGCTGAATGCGTTGTGTTCTCTCATGCTCAGATTTGCTTTTTTGCAGTTGCAGCATTCGGGCACGTCTCCGTCCAGTCTCTTGGAACATTCGGCACTCATGTGTTGGCCACCGCAGTGACTACACACCTCCTGAGTTTCTTGGCAGCGCTGTTTCCCGTGACCGTACCCCAGACACCGAGAACACTGCACCAAGGGAGATTGGTCTTCGACTCTAATTCTCTGGAGGTCAACGTGCACAGTTTTTGCCTCTGTCAATTGAATCCATAGCTTTGGTGTTACTCTCAAAACAAGGTGCGAGGTCAACGGGTTTCGTGCCTTTTTCCTGTAGATGACCCTGAGACGGTCTTCTTCTGGAGAAAGTCCTTCAAATAACCGTTTGTTCTGAGATCTCAGTGCTCTTAAGACGTCTTCATCTGCGTTGCTTTGAAGAACGTCTCGTAGGATGACCAAAGGATCCTTGTTTTTCGCCTCCTGCACAAAGAGCTCCCCACCCGCAGCCTCTATTCGTTTCTTAACCTTTTCCATTTCCTGTGTGGTCTGACATCCCAAAATCACCTTCCTATCCTTTGCCTTCCTCACTTTGTCTATTATTACTCCACCTTCTTTCGCATTTACCACTTTTCGTATTCTGTCCAAAACTTGGTCTCCCGTTTCAGTCTCATCTTTTGAGGTAATAATAACCGAGTGCATGGTTTTGGTTGCGAGGGTTTGCTCCTTAGGAATCTTTGAAACCACACTCGCATAGCTTTCTCTACTTTGTTTCAACATATCCTTGTGTCCCTGTATTTCCTCTCTAAGTCTGCCCATTTCCAATTTACTTTCTTCTAAGAGCTTACTATGCTCTTCTATTTTTGATATTATTTGGGATTCATTTTTTCCTACTGTTTCGCATTTTTCTTTTCTTTCTTTCCTGGTCTCTATGTATCTAGCTTCAGATTTTTTAACAACTTCATACATATCTTTAAGGCACTCTATGACCTTTTTCTTTATAATTGTTTTAATGTTGCCCGAGTTTTCCATTTGTCCCATCGCTGTCGTCATAAGATATCTCGCTTCTTCAACTAGAGTCTTTTTCTTTGGTTCTTTTTCAACCGTTATGGTCTTGTTAAGTAGTATTTGGGAGGAAACGGGGCTCTGTGACCTACGTTCCATCTCACCAAAACTCTTTCGAGCTTGTTCGAATGCGGAAGGGCCAGCCTTCTCTGTCTGTTTGTCTTGACTCTCTTCCAGTGGTTCTAGATTCAGCGTTGGTACAGCTCTTTCTGAGTTTTGCTTGTCCATTTTCGGGGTATGAAACATGTTCATGTCAGGGGTATTTGTCAATTAAGATTGATAGGTCTAAAAGGTTTGTATAAGTTATAAAGGTTTACCTATGAATGATATTATTTTATAAGAACGAACACTAAACAACAAGTAAAAGATAAAAAATATAAAAAATAAACAATAAACAGGGTATGATAAAGTAAGTAGAACGAATTTAATTCTAATTAATTTGTAATATTGTCTAAGTATCCCATAGACGCTCACAATTTACTATGGTCAATAAACCAAACTTATTCGCAATGTCGTTGAGGATGCTAAAAGTCAAGACTATAAATTTACGCTACTCTACTTTGTAGAGACGGTTATTGTGTATATTTTATAATATGGATAGAGTCAAAGAATGATAATTAATATTTTTATTTAATATTTATAATGGATCTCTAACCCTGTCAGTAATAAATCGGCCAAGATATGTCACGACTCTACTATTGTAGAGTCGGTCTGTATTTTATTTTGCTAACCTGTAGCGAGTCTTGCTTATAGTCTAAACTTAATCTATGGTGCTGCGCAGCCTTCAGTCAAATTTATTCTTAACTAACAATTTTTCAAAAACTCTATGTAGAGTGTCAAATCCAACGCCGACGGACAGTTCTCTCCAAGCCCTTTTAATTAAGCTCAAACTCGACCAATCTATCTGGACTGGTTCTAAAGATACAGGACTTTTAATAATTTCAAGATGGCCGCCGGGGGTGGTTTCTTGGGGTATGATTTAATTTACGCAGTATTCTTTACAGTATTACATAAAAGTACGGCAAAGTGTAAATAAAATAAAGTAAAAACAGGTTAAAATTTTCGTAGGGGTTGATGGATATAATAGGGGATGAGGCGATGGGGGTGGATTTAATTACCAATTCAAATAATATTAATGACATAAAATAATAATAATCGAAATTTGCAAAAATACAGGCTAGCAAATAATTTTATACAAAATAGGGGGTTGGGGGTTTTTAGGGGGGGTGGGGATGATTTGACCCAATTCCCAATGAAGAACCCTGGATAAAACTATCATAAAATAAAATAATTTCAATAAATAAAAAATCTAAAATAATTTCAATATTAACAAGTCACAGGTCTTCTTAAATTGGTGGTCAGGTCAAAATAGGGGTAGAGGGTTGGGCCTAGGGGTAAATGATGGGGGTGGGTTGGATTTTGATTCGGCTTTAGCCTAATCGGGGGAGGGTTTTAGGGAGGGGGGGCCAAATTTCGTTATTTCTGACCTAGGACGCACCGTTTCAGAGATAATTGAGCTTGAAAGTTTCAGCCCTATCTTTACAATCTTAAAATTTTCAGTTGTGTTAAAACGATCAAAGTATTTAATAACCAAATACTACCCCAACGGTGAGTCCAAAAAATCTAGTTTTTCTACTTACATATAGTTTTTATATTAGGGTTAATTTAATATAAATGTCCGGTCCTGCATCTGCCTCGGGGGTTGGTCTGGATGGCGGCTGAAGTCAAGGGGATGATTTCTTCAACTTTAGGACGTTGGTTTAGATAGTTCCCGATGGAATTTAGGGCCGCTGAAATTTTTGCCTGGCGTGTGATAAGCTCAATTTACCGACGAGCTCCTCGTTGTTGCGCTAGGGTGGTTTCAACCCCCAATTTTATCAAAATTTAGGGGTAAATTGCGCAGGGGGTAGTTTTTGAGGGGTCGTACGGGTTAGTCCACCATAGGATTGCTTCAGGCGACTACGTCGCTTACTGAATTAATTTCACGTTATTTTTTCGAAATTTCCACCCCTTTCCGAGTTACAGGGTTGACAAACTTATCAGGTAATGGCGGACCGGCGTCAGTTTCCAGCAAAAATTCGCGAAAAATCCAAAACTTAACCCAAAAAGTTGCGGTTTTCTTTGTCTTGTAGACCGTGAATTTTCCCTTCAGGTAAATTACTAAAATTAGTAGGTCGTCGATCTACTTTCCTCTCCAGGTCGCGCTGAAATTCAGGGTGCTTGACAACGAACTCTTTTGCCGATATCTCTGGAAGTACTTGTGATAAAAAATTTCCGAAAAGTGTTTTCGCCTTCTAGCACCACCGTACAGCTTTCCTCATTGTCCACTTTTTTATTTCAGGTGGTTTTTATTTTCATGCAACCACGTGGAAAATATATTTTCAGTAATAACTCACCAGCCCATGGATGAAAAATTTCAATTTTTTGCAGACTTATGAAGCACTGGGAGATGGTCACTTTGGTCACATGAAAACTAGGGGGTGTCGCTGAAATTCAGGCGCCGCACGCCCAAAACTCCCTCGAAGGCGTGATCACCACGTGGTAAAAAGTGTTTCTGGTCGATAACTTCGTCAATAGTGGTCCGATTTTAAAAATTTTTTCACAGAAATGCGCCGCTTCACGAAACGAATGCACACATATATCGCACTAATCACAATTCACACTTTTACTATTTTCAGGGAATTTTCGAGCGCGGAGCTGAGCGAATTCGATGCGTTCACGGTGCGGGGGGCCGCGCAACTGGTTAGGTTTTTTTTTTTTTTTTTTTTTTTTTTTTTTTTTTTTTTTTTCGCATACCTCCAACATGATCGGAGTCTTTTTATATCCAATTATTTTTGTTTTTACAGCAGTCATCACTTTTGTGCATCTTGTACTTATTAAACGTTCTGCTAATCTTGTTATATTCTTTTACGGGTGGGATTCTATTGTCTACTTTATCTCTATCTATTTATTGATTCTTTATTTATTTATTTTCAATATTTTGATAACTTTATATATTTTTTACATTGTTTTTAAATGGCTTTATTTTATGTAACTTTTAAATTTTTATAATATTTACTTTCACAGAGCTGCACCTTATCTTTGCTTATTTTCTTTCTATTATAATTTATGCTTGACTGTAATATGCACTAGATATTCAGAAAAACATTAATTTCTTATGTCTTGTTTCGATTTATTACCAATGTTACAATTTTTTCACAGTACTCTATAAAATGATTCCTCTGTTTACTTTCCATTATTTCACATATAGTTTTTCTATCTATTTTTGTATTTATTCTTTGTTCTAGCTCGTACCTATCTTTGCTGTGAATTGGGCATTCTATCAGTATATGAATTAGGGTTTCCGGAGTTTCGTCATCGCAGGGACACGACGGGTTGTCCTTACGCTTAAAACGGTTTAAGTATTCGGAGAACCCGCCATGCCCCGTCAGTATTTGTGTCCTGAGCATTGTAATGTTCACCTTTTTCATTATCTTGTACGCCGACGTCACGCTTGGGAAGAACATTTTTGTTGTTGATGCCGTGCTACTTTCTATATACCTTTTGTTCCACAGTTCAAGTGTCTCAAAACGTATATTTCTTTTAACAAATGAAATAGGGCATCTATCGTAATCTGGTTTTCGTTTGGAGTTTTCAGCGGCTTCTTTGGCCAATGTATCGGCTCTTTCATTACCCACTAGTCCAGCGTGTGCCTTAATCCAAAACAGTGATACTTTTTTATTTTGGAGAGACAACACTCTCAGGTTGTCTCTAATTTCTACCGCTAATGGATGGAGGCAGTCATAATTTTGTATTGTATGAAGAGCTGCCATTGAGTCGCTGAAAACCCCAAACGATGCCGCGTTTTTACGTTTCATTATCTCCCTTGACGCCACGCATACAGCAAGAAGTTCTGCCTGGTAGACTGTGCTGTAACTTGGGAGTGCGAGTTTGATGGCACGAGTCTCGGCTCCCCCAATCCATATTGACAGAGCCGCACCCACTTTGCCACCGATCTTGCTCCCGTCTGTATAGATGTGTACGTCCAGTCCATTTTCAGCATCTACTTGCTCTTGGGTCACCAGGCTAGACACCTCAATCTTGATTTGCTCTGCGGGGTGTAAAGCACCAACGGCCGGGGCCATCCTCTCGACTTCTCTGTCTTCTGGTATTGTCGAAGACACTCCTTTTCGAGCCTTGTAAAGTAAAGCTGCTTCACGGATACGAAGGTCGAGTGGAAGTATTCCCGCTATTGCCAGAGCCGCATTCAAGGAAACGGTGCGGTATGCTTTGCACAACTTTTGGGCTATGCCTCGCTGCACCGTTCCCAGGTGCTTTATCACTCCAAGCTTGTCGGCGGCTTGCGCCCAGGCGCTGGCGGCGTATAGAACAATTGGCTCCACCGTTGCAGTATAAATTATTCTTATTACTTCGGGGTGGAGCCCCCAGCTGGCTTTGGCTGCTCTGCACAACTGCTTGTATACTCCGATGGCTTTTCGGCAGACGGACGAGACGTGAGCGTTGAATGTCAGTTTGTCGTCGATGGTGACACCCAACATCTTCATTTCACCTTTCATACTGATGGGAACTCCGCCCATGCTCAGGCGTGGGGTGTCATATTTCAGTTTTCTCGTTATGACCATTGCACTGGTCTTTTGTGGTGCAAATTTTAACTTGTTATGAACACCCCACACCCAAACTTGTTCGAGAGCGGTGTTCGCTATCTGATTCACTTCATGTGTGGTGTCACCATCGAAGACCAACACGACATCGTCAGCGAAGGCCTGGCAGTAGTATCCCCCACTCTCCAGGTTTTTGAGCAATGGGTCCAGAAGAAGGTTCCACAATATGGGTCCCCCAATGGAGCCTTGGACACAGCCTTTGCTAGTGCGTTTTACAATTTCCGCTCCGGCGTACCTAACTTTGACCTTTCTGTCTTGCAAGTAACTGTCAAAGATCCGCCTCAAGTTCAAGGGACATCTTTCCTCCGCCAGACGGACTCTGATGGCTGGCCACCATGCACTATCGAAAGCCCCCTCTATATCCAACGAAATCATCACTATTACTTTCTTTTCATCCAGCTTTTTGTGAATGTGTTTCATCAGTGTGTAGAGGGAGTCTTCCGTGCTTCTCTGTGGCATGAATCCGTACTGGCGGGTACTCATCCTTGGTAACAGATGGAACTTGAGGCGAGCCACCAGCATTTTTTCCAGTATTTTCCCTAGTATTGAAAGAAGCCCAATGGGTCTATAAGCTTTAGGACTTGTGTAGTCGTCTTTCCCTGGTTTTCTTAAGACGATCACCGTAGCTATCTTCCAATCTTTGGGAAAATGATGGTAAGTTAGGCATTTGTTCATTATCGCCAAGAAGAGTTCTGGATTAGTCTCAACGGCATTCACGCATATATCAGCAGTTAGGCCGTCCTCACCTGGGGCTTTCTTGGGGTTGAAAGAACTGCACGCTTTCTTTAATTCGAACATTGTGAACGGAGGATCGCAAGTTTCACCTTGTTCACCTGCGTTCACTTCTTCAGCTTTGGTTCTAATTTGCTGGTGATGAGAATCATCCATCGCTGGAGAGTCTTCTGGATAAAAGGTCTCGGCCAGAAACTTGGCTGAGCCCTTCTCGTCCATCACTTCTCCTTCTTTGTTTAGCGGTATGTCCTCTTCTCTGCGTGCAGTTCTTCCAATCACCCTGTAGATCCCCTCCCAAACCCCTTCCCTGTCCTGTTTGCTGCAAAACTCCTTCCAGCTTTCGATTTGGGCCCTGGAAGCATGGAGCTCATACTCTTCTTTCTCTTTTAGGTATTCCTCCACAACTTTCGACCTACGGGCTGGCGCTGCACAACGTACTCTACGCTTCTTGGTGGCGACTGACCTCTTCAATTCAGCTAACCTCTCGGACCACCACGGCAGGGTAAGTACATCCCTTGATTTCTTTTTAGGCATAGATGCCGTACACGCATCTTGTATTGCATTTGTGAGGGTGCCAATAGTCCTATCGATTTGTTCCACGGTGTCTATTTTATTTATTGTGTTTAGTGTAAGATCCCGTTCTTGGCAAAATTGGTGGAATTTATTATTAAAGTCAGACCAATTCGCTTTCTTTGTATTAAAGACTCTCGTGGTTCTGAGGACCTTGACGCCCCCACACCTTTTCAAAAGGATGTCAAATACTATGCCGTTGTGGTCCGAGCTTGTCAGACCTTCATCAACCTTCCAGTCGCCAACCAAGTCCAGTATGTCCGTGGAGCAAGCGGTCACGTCTACGTAACTTGTGTAGCGCTTTCCTCCTCTAATCGTGTCGAAAGTTGGGATTTCACCTGTGTTTAGAACATTGAGCTCCAGCTCCCCCAGGACCCCCGCCATTTCGTCTCCTCTGTGGCATATAATTGGGCTTCCCCACCACGTGCTTTTCGCATTTGCATCTCCTCCAATAAGCCAACTCCTGGAACCGATCTCTTCCTTAATTTTTCTGAGGTGATCTAATCGTGGTTCTATGGGCTGGTCCTTCTCGAAGTAATAGGAAACCATGGTGATTTCCCAAGCATCAGTCCGGATTCCCACCACAACGATGTTGTTTGTGGTGAGTTTTGGGTATTGTACTACAGTTAAGTTATTATCGAACACGACTATTGCCGCCTTCACAATACCATTCCCAGGACTGATGCTTTGAAACACCCTGATTCCCTTGCGGCTCTTCATAACTTTGTCGGCTCCCAAATAGGGCTCCTGGACAAGTGCCAATGCTACACCTCGTTTCTGGGACTCGATCAACAATTCGTTGGTTGCCAATTTTTTCCGCTGAAGGTTTGCTTGGACTATTTTGTATGGTAATTCCTTGCTCTGGTCGCCCTCAGCAGTACGCTATCGACGTCCGAGCCAGTTCATCCCATTTACGTCGTGTTGGGCAGTCGCGGGCAAAGGCGTTATGTTCGGTCTTTCCCAACTTGGCAGCGGTGCAATTCCGACATTTAGGGGGTATCTCCGCCAGCCAATCTGCACATTCAGATCTTAAGTGTGGGCCGCCACAATGGCTGCACATATCTGCTGTCTCTGTGCAGTGACGCCTTCCATGTCCATAGCCCAAACATCTTGTGCATTGAACCAGCGGAGACTGATCATCCACCCTTATCTGTTGCAAATCAATGCGAACTGTTCCCAATTCGATTGCTCTTCGCCAAATAATGGGAGAGACACGGACTATGACGTGTCCAATATGGGGATTTCTCGCCCTTCTTCGGTAGCGGACCTCCATTCTGTTTTCCTCTTCGCCGAGGCCGAGAAAGACCTCCCGGTTCTGGTTCCGTAAGGCTTTAATTACGTCTTCATCCTTATGAATGTTGAGTACACCATACAGAACCAGAAGCGGGTCCTTGTTTCTCACCTCCTCGACGCAGAGGTCGGTTCCTTCCTTTTGCAATCTGCCTCTTGCTCTGTCTCTTTCTTCCGTCGTCTTGAAACCCATTATCACTTTTCTATCTCTTGCCTTCCTGACTCTTTCCACTGTCACCCACCCTTCCTTAGCGTCAACAACTTTTCGCACTTTATTCAAAATATCGTCTCCTGACTCCGTTTCATCCTTAGAAGAGACCACCACCGAGTGCAACGTGCTTCGTCCCAGGTGGGGTTTTATACCACCGTTGTTAGACGCTGCTACGCTTGCGTAAGTGGTAGTAGTTGCCATCCGCTCCAAGATGTTTCCTTGCTTATCCATCGATGCCTTTAAGTCCTCCAGCTTTTTACTGTATTCCATTAAAAGTTTGGTTTGATGCTCCAATTGTGAAGCAATTGGAGTTTCAGTCACATCAACCGAGAAAGTGGAGTTAATTTCGGCTGGCGCGTTATCTTCACCTCTAGGTGCTACTTTCTTTGGTTCAACTTTCCTCTTGGCTTCTGCTTCCGACTCTTTCACCAACTCGTAGAGTCTGTCTAAAGACTCTGTCACGCTCGTCTTTATTTCCGATTTTATGTTCCTGGAGTTATTTAAATTAAGTTTTGCCTTATTAAGACAATATCTTGCTTCTAGGGTCCTATTTTCATATTTAGTTTTTGGTGAAGTGCCTTTATTGTCAGGGATTTTTCGTGCAGCTGTCGAGGATCTCTTGTCTTGTGACAAAATCTGTGTCGATTTTGTATTAGCAGGACCTGCCTGCGTCGTCTGACTCGACTGAGACATACTGGCTGAGAGAGATGATTCTGAGCTTGCCGCTTCCCAGTCTCCTATGCTGCGTCTGACATTTGTTTGCTCATCTTTCTCAGGTGAAGAAACAACTCCGATCCTCTTTGCTGGTGTCCTATGCACCGACATGTTGGGGATATACACGTCAGAGGTGTAAATTAATTATAAATAATATACAAAACGAGTTTTGTAAGAGAACAAAATGTTATTGTTACTATAAAGATAAAGTATAAGTAAATAAGAGTTTAACTACTCTTAGTCAGCCTAAAAAGCGGCCAAAGTGACCTGTCAAAGATGTCAATATAAAACAAGACTCAAAAAAGTCTTAAAAACAAAGAGAATATAAAAATAAAATTTCGTAAATTGATCGAAGTGATATCCCAAAGCCACACAAGGGTGGGTTGGGCGGGGAAATTTTTCGTTTTTCAGGTGCCGGATCTCGGCGTGCGACACGTCGTTGGATGCGGCTTGCGACGCTGGACAAGATGGTAAGTATTTTCAGGGTAGCGGTAATAGAAAAAATTTGGGAAATTTAGAAAAAACCCTGAAAAATGGGTGTTTTTGAAAAAGTCAATATGGCGGATGGCGCGCAAGCGCGTCGTCCCGCAGTCAGGATGTGAAGAACAATGCACCAGGCTATTGAGAGTTTGAATCACGCGAATCGGTTAAGCCGATCGCGAGTTATGCAAATTTGAAATTTAACAATGTATGAAAAAACTGAAATTTCGCTAAAAACTGAAAATTTCGCGCAAGATCGCTCCAAAAAGTGCACAGCACACTCGGGTCAAATTAAACACGCAGGAAAAACAAAAAAGTCCGATCAAAATATCAATATTTTCAGTCCCAACTGGTTAGGTTAGGTTAGGTTAGGTTAGGTTAGGTTAGGTTAGGTTAGGTTAGGTTAGGTTAGGTTAGGTTAGGTTAGGTTAGGTTAGGTTTTTTTTTTTTTTTTTTTTTTATAGATGATAATAGACTGTTCTATCCTCCAACGTGATCGGAGTCATTAGTTTTCAATTTTCAGAATGTGCACAATTTAATTATTTATTTCTTTCACACTATCCGGTTTACTCGTACGTATGTAAATTTTAATCTTTATTATATTTAATCATGTTTAACGAACAATTTTCTGTTCGTTTATTGGGCCAAATACGGTTGAAGTCTCTTTTTTTTTTTTTTTACGTTTTATTGTTTTATTTACGGTTACAGACTATATTTTTATATATTACAATTTTAATATATTATTTCACAATATATTACATTGCAATTATTTCTTCATCTTATTTATAATTTTTGCTTTGATAATATTATTATTCTCATTTTTTCTTCCTTATTATTTCTTCTTTTTGTCATTTTTTATTTTGTTTTATTACTGTTGATTACATATTCAGCTACCTCTGTCATGTATTTTTTTAATGGCCCTATTGTTTTTTTGCTTTCGACTATATCTTTTATTGTATTGAGTGTTAATTCTGTTTTTATTTCAGCTTCCAGATCATATCTTTGTCGGCAAAATATTTGGCATTCAAAAAGAATATGCGGCACGGTCTGGGCTTTTTCCTGGTCACATAAGCAGTTAGAATCCAATTTTAGTTTAAACCTTGACAGATACTCCGCAAATCCCCCATGTCCCGTGAATATCTGTACCAGGATTGGCGTTAGATTCAATCGCTTTCTAAGGCGATAGGCAGTCACCGCGTCTGGGAGAAAGATCTTAGTAATTTTTGCTGTTTCTCCCTGTACGTATCTATCGTTCCACTTTTCGATCGTGTCATGTCTGATTTTGTTCTTCACAAACGAGACCGGGCATTGATCGTAGTGGGATTTCGTTTTTAGACGCAGTGCCGCCTCCTTTGCCAGCTGATCCGCTCTCTCATTGCCCGTCACCCCCACGTGTGCTCTTATCCAGAACAACTTTACTTCTTTGTCTTGGCTTCGCAATTCTGCTATGTCCTGCCTGATTGCGAAGGCCAATGGATTGAAGTTGTTCCGGTTTTTTAGCAACTCTAGTGACGACCGTGAGTCACTGAATATGTTGGTGACTGGGTGTTGTTTAGCTATTTTTATGGCTTGATGGAGAGCATATAGCTCGGCTTGGAAGACCGTGCAGAACGGTTCCAGTTTGTACTTCTTGCACTCCACTTCTTCTCCTTCTACCCATCTAGAGAGAGCTGCCCCAACTTTTCCTTCTATTTTGCTACCGTCCGTGAATATTTGAGGACCAGTTATCTGGTGTCTTTCCATGGTTTCCGGTAACACATCTTCGAGGCATTGGAAAAGGATTTCGTCATCTCTAGCCGGATGCGGAGCCCTCAAGAAGCACACCCTTTCTTCGATCCGCCGATCTCCCAGTACCGCATCCAGTGGCTTGCCTCGTTTCGCCTCATAAAGCTGAGCAGCTTCCTGAATGCGGAGATCCAGTGGCAGAAGTCCTGTCAATGCGAGTGCAGCGTTAAGTGATACAGTGCGGTACGCCCTGCAGATCTTTTGTGCAAAGCCCCTTTGCACTGCATTTAATTGTTTCTGCACTGTTATTTTTTCTGCCGCCGCTGCCCAGACACTCGCCGCATACATGATTACAGGCTCAACCACTGCTACATATATAGTTCTGATAATTTCCGGACCCAGGCCCCAAGAGATTCGCGCTGCTCTAGCGAGTTGCTTGTAAATATTAAGAGCCTTTTTGCACACATATGACACATGGCTGTTAAATGTGAGTTTTTTATCGATTATGAGTCCCAGAATTTTTACTTCGTCAACCAGTTCAATGGTGTCGTTCCCCATGCGCAAGAGTGGGGCGTCAAACTTTAGTTTTTTAGTCACCACCATAGCATTTGTTTTATGCGGTGCGAACTTCAACTTATTTTTAACGCCCCACTCCCCCACACAGTTCAGCACTCTATTTACTTGCAGCTCGATTTTTGAGACCTCATGTCCGGAAAATATCAGAACTACATCGTCGGCGAAGGCCTGACAGTATGTTCCTTGCCGTTCCAGCTCATACAATAGAGGGTCCAACAGTAAATTCCAAAATGTGGGTCCTCCGATGGACCCCTGCACACATCCCTTAGTTGTGAATTCAACGTGCTCTCGGCCCATATACCGAACTCGTACTTTCCTCTCCTGAAAGTAACTCCCGACAAGCTTCCTCAGATTCAAAGGGCATCGTTTTTCTTCTAATTGGCATTGTACAGCCGGCCACCATGCGCTGTCGAAAGCCCCCTCTATATCCAAAGATACGACCACGCTGATAAGTTTGTTCTTTAGATTATCCTTGATATGTTGATAGAGGTCATATAGGGAGTCTTCCGTACAGCGCTGGGGGACAAAGCCGTACTGCCTGGGATTCGCTCTTGGAAGCACGTGCCATTTGATTCTTCTGATCATTAATTTCTCGAGAATCTTGCCCATGATTGAGAGAAGACCGATAGGTCTGTACGATTTGGCTTTTGTATAATCGCTTTTGCCCGGTTTCCGAAGAACGATTATCGCAGCCTCCTTCCAGGAAGTTGGGAAATATGCCAACTCGAGGCACTTGTTCATGATACTCAGGAACACCTCCTCTGTCCCTTTTATGGCAGATTGACAGATATCTGCAGTGAAACCGTCGGATCCCGGCGCCTTCTTCGGATGAAAACTTCTCACTGCTTCTCTCAGCTCTGTCAATGTGAATGGAGGGTCATTCCCGGTGTTGTCCTCTGAGTATGAAGTTGAGTTCTTGGCTTTTTCCCTCACTTCTTTGTGTGCCTCGTTGTCACCGTCCTCTTTATCAGCAGGGAAAAATGTTTCCGACAAGAATTTTACAGATTCTTCCGGATTCATTTCTCGTCCATTATCCACTAGTGGGGAATCTTCGTGGCGCTTTGCTGTTTGTCCGATGACACGATAAATCCCATCCCAGAGACTTTCCCTGTCTTGTTTAGTGCAGAATTCTTTCCAGCTGGATGTTTGTGCTTCTTTCGTTTTTTCCTCATATTTGCTTTTTGCTTCCAGGTACTCGTCTACTACTTCCTGCCTTCTACAAGGAGCCGCGCATCTTATTCTTCGCTTCAGTGTGGCCACTCTTCTCTTCATTTCGTGCAGCTCTTCAGTCCACCAAGGTAAGCCCTTTTTCCCTTTATTTTTTATTTTAGGTATACACTGCTCACAGGCCGCCGTCACGCTTCGAATATACCCCTGAACCAGTTTTTCGAGCTCGTCTTTGCTGTTTGCTGCCCGTACAGTGGTGATGTTAATATTCTCTTCCTCTAAAGCCCCCCTCAATACAGACACAAAGTCGCCCCACTTAGCTTTACGGGTGTTATATTTTCTTGTAGTGTTACTGGGTCTTCCAAGCTTGGGCTTATTGAGGGATATACCGAACGATATGGTGTTGTGGTCCGAGCTGGTGGTGCCCTCTTCCACTTTCCAGTTTTCAACTACATGTAGTAATTCCTGACTACAAGTCGTGACATCTACATGGCTTTTGTATTCCTTGCCACCTCTGATCGTGCAAAATGTTGGTATCGTACCTTCGTTCAGTATATGCATGCCCATTTCGTTGAGAGTGCCCACAAGCATTTCTCCCCTGTAATCTTCATGTTTACTTCCCCACCAAGTACTCCATGAGTTCACATCACCTCCAAGGAGAAACATGGGCACCCCCAACTCTTCCTTTAGGCTCTTAATCTGCTCCAGATAAGGCTCAATGGGAAGTTGATCCTCGAAATAGACAGATACCACCGCCACCACCCATGCGTCGGTTCTTATTACTGCTACTGCTACATTTTCAGAGGTCAGGGTCGGACACTCCAGGATCTCTAATGTCTCGTCGAACACTATGATAGCTGCCTTTATTGGCTTGGTTCTATTCAAGGTTTTTTGTACTATTCGGGTTCCTGCATACTGTTTAACTTCACCTTGCGATCCGATATACGGTTCTTGAACCAAAGCAAAAGCTATTTTCCTGTCACGAGCCTCTATCAAGAGTTCCTGGGTGGCAAGCTTTTTCCTCTGGAGGTTGGACTGAAGCACCATGTATGTTTTATTCCCTAGAGTACGTTGATCGTTTTGGGAGCCCGCGGCAACCTCAGCAATACGCGACGCTAGACCTCGCTAACCTATCCCACTTTTTTCTTATCGGGCAGCTTTGGTCAAAAGCGTTGTGGTCGGTCCTATCCTGCTTTTCGTTTTGACAATTGCGACATGATGGTATGCTGTTAACCAGCCACTCCGGACATTGCGCTTTGAGATGAGCCCCTCCACAATGGCTACACACATCAATGGTCTCAGTACAGTATTTTCGACTGTGACCATAGGCAAGGCATCGCGAGCACTGTACAAGTGGGGATTGATCTTCTACCCTTATTCTCTGCAAGTCAACATGCACTTTGCCTGCAGACACAAGTCGCGTCCAGACCTGAGGAGATGTCTGCATCACAATGTGGTTAGTGTGATCGTTCCTGGTTTTACGCCTATATTTGACTATCATTCTTAGGTCGTCGGATGGAATGCCTTCTAGGATATGTTTATTTTGGGTTTTTAATGCCGCAATTACATCGTCGTCGGTGTTATACGCTAGGACTTCTTTTAAAATGACAAGTGGGTCCTTGTTCTTGACTTCCTCTATCTGAAGTTGCTGGTCGGAGTTTTTGATACGACTTGTGACTTTGTCCAATTCCTCTTTAGTATTGCAGCCTATTATCACCTTTTGGTCCCTAGCTTTTCTCAGTCGTTCTACTTGAAGTCCGTTTGACTTTGCGTCCACAGCAGTCCTTATTTTCTCGATAATAGCGCCGCTGGTAATCTTATCCTCACCAGACGAGATAACGACTGAGTGAAGTGGCTTCCGTATGAATGGATGTTTTATGTTGTCCGTAGCTGCGACCTGGGCATAGGTAACATTATGTGAAACCTCCTTATTGACTCGTGGTTCCAGTTTCAACTGTTCCGTCAGAGCCGTAGTGTGTTCGCTACACTCAGCAACTGCCTGGCCATGTTCTTCGAGCTTATCAAGTAGTTTCTTCATCAGTTCCGTTTGCTGAGGTATCTCTCCATTTTCCGTCATTTGTGTAACAGCTGCTAACTTTGTACGTTCTTTCTCTAGTTTAAGCAGTTCCAGGTTGCGTTGTAACGTTTCCCTAGATTCTGCAAGGCGTAACACTATGTCGTACATGTCAGCCAGCTTTTTCAGGACACCCTCTTTGATTGACGTTTTGAGGTTGCCAGACTGCTCCATCTGACTTTTTGCCTCCATATACAACCTATTGGCTTTGGATGGGAGCCCTGCCATAGAAACAGTCGGAGAGTCCAAACTTGAGGATTCCCCCACGTCCGATGCACGCTGTCTACCAGGTGAGCCTGGTTTATCAGTAGGGGCGCGTTTTGCTAATATTCCACCTGTTTGGACATGGAAGTTACCCTTAGCCGTACCTGCAGCTGTGTCTGATTTTAAAAATCTTTGACTCATTGTTATAAAATGAGGTTCGAGGTCAGATATAATATTATGTAAAGGTCAATAACCAAAAGTGGTTAAAATGCGGTCAAAGTGACCTGTCAAGTGTGTAAATATATGATAAGACTCAAAAAAGTCTTAAAGTAAATAAAAAAGGAGAAAATAATTTTGAAGATTGACTGAGGTGATGTACCCAAGACAAACAAGGGTGGGTTGCAAGGGTGGGTTGGGCGGGGAAATTTTTTGCTTTTCAGGTGCCGGATCTCGGCGTGCGGCACGTCGTTGGATGCGGCTCGCGACGCTGGACAAGATGGTAAGTATTTTCAGGGTAGCGGTAATAGAAAAATTTCGGGAAATTTAGAAAAAACCCTGAAAAATGGGTGTTTTTGAAAAAGTCAATATGGCGGATGGCGCGCAAGCGCGTCGTCACGCAGTCAGGATGTGAAGAACAATGCACCAGGCTATTGAGAATTTGAATCACGCGAATCGGTTAAGCCAATCGCAAGTTATGCAATTTTGAAAATTTACAATGTATGAAAAAACTGAAATTTCGCTAAAAACTGAAAAATTCGCGCAAGATCGCTCCAAAAAGTGCACAGCACACTCGGATCAAATTAAACACGCAGGAAAAACAAAAAAGTCCGATCAAAATATCAATATTTTCAGTCGAGATATAGTTAGTTTTAAAAATGTCGAGGTTGACCAGGTAGCCTCGGTCGGTAGGTATTCTATAGAATTATGTTTTAATTTGAAATTTTTCGCTTTTCAGGTGCCGGATCACGGCGTGCGACACGTCGTTGGATGCGGCTTGCGACGCTGGACACGATGGTAAGTATTTTCAGGGTAGCGGTAATAGAAAAATTTTTGGCAATTTAGAAAAAACCCTGAAAAATGGGTGTTTTTGAAAAAGTCAATATGGCGGATGGCGCGCAAGCGCGTCGTCACGCGGTCAGGATGTGAAGAACAATGCACCAGGTTATTGAGAATTTAAATCACGCGAATCGGTTAAGCCGATCGCGAGTTATGCAAATTTGAAATTTAACAATGTATGAAAAAACTGAAATTTCGCTAAAAACTGAAAAATTCGCGCAAGATCGCTCCAAAAAGTGCACAGCACACTCGGGTAAAATTAAACACGCAGGAAAAACAAAAAAGTCCGATCAAAATATCAATATTTTCAGTCGAGATATAGTTAGTTTTAAAAATGTCGAGGTTGACCAGGTAGCCTCGGTCGGTAGGTATTCTATAGAATTATGTTTTAATTTGAAATTTTTCGCTTTTCAGGTGCCGGATCACGGCGTGCGACACGTCGTTGGATGCGGCTTGCGACGCTGGACACGATGGTAAGTATTTTCAGGGTAGCGGTAATAGAAAAATTTTTGGCAATTTAGAAAAAACCCTGAAAAATGGGTGTTTTTGAAAAAGTCAATATGGCGGATGGCGCGCAAGCGCGTCGTCACGCGGTCAGGATGTGAAGAACAATGCACCAGGCTATTGAGAATTTAAATCACGCGAATCGGTTAAGCCGATCGCGAGTTATGCAAATTTGAAATTTAACAATGTATGAAAAAACTGAAATTTCGCTAAAAACTGAAAAATTCGCGCAAGATCGCTCCAAAAAGTGCACAGCACACTCGGGTAAAATTAAACACGCAGGAAAAACAAAAAAGTCCGATCAAAATATCAATATTTTCAGTCGAGATATAGTTAGTTTTAAAAATGTCGAGGTTGACCAGGTAGCCTCGGTCGGTAGGTATTCTATAGAATTATGTTTTAATTTGAAATTTTTCGCTTTTCAGGTGCCGGATCACGGCGTGCGACACGTCGTTGGATGCGGCTTGCGACGCTGGACACGATGGTAAGTATTTTCAGGGTAGCGGTAATAGAAATTTTTTTGGCAATTTAGAAAAAACCCTGAAAAAAGGTTAGGTTAGGTTAGGTTAGGTTAGGTTAGGTTAGGTTAGGTTAGGTTAGGTTAGGTTAGGTTAGGTTAGGTTAGGTTTTTTTTTTTTTTTTTTTTTTTTTGTATTTGAAAAGCATTTTGATCCTCTGACATGGGGGTCAGAGATCTTATTTTCAGCTTTGAAACTTCATAACGTCTTTTTTATTTTTGTTACTTTGCTCTGGTGCAATTTGATCCGGAAAGCATACAACTGATGTATGTTTCTTTTGTCAAATTGGAAGGGGGTGTGTGCTTGTGTTTTTTATTTGTTTATATTTTTGTTTTTTTATTACGTTTTGTGTATCGTGTGTAAGTGATATTGTGAAATGATTATATACATAGATAACGGCCTGTTTTTTTTTTTTTTTTTTTTTTTTTTTTTTTTTATGAATTTGAACTGTTTTGAATAATTTTTTGCAGGCTTCTTTTGTTTTTTTTTTTTTTTTTTTTTTTTTTTTTTTTTTTCTTACAATTGACACTCCTTACAATCTAAAATTTTCATTATGTTAGTATTATGTATCGCACAGTATACATAATCATCATAATTTATTTACTTATTCCTATTTATGACTATCCTAGCTACCTTTTCACAATACTGCAATAAACTATCTCTAGTATACTTATTTGCTAATATTTTATTTACATTTTCAGCATTTACTTTTTCTTCTACAACTTGTTCCAGTTCAAACCTTGCCAGACCGTTTATTGGACAATCGAAAAGAATGTGGGTTATTGACTCTTCTACACCAGGTTCGCAGATGCACGATGGATTCTCTTTACACTTAAATCTTGTTAAGTATGCCGAGAACCCACCGTGCCCCGTCATCACCTGCGTAAGTACATTTTTAATTTCTATTCCTCTGACAATCCTATAAGCCTCCACCGCGTCCGGGAAGAAGAGTCTTGTCACAGCGGCTGTTTCACCCGATTTGTAACGCCGGTTCCACTCGTCAAGCGACCGAGCTCGAATCTCTCGCCTGACGAACGAGACCGGACATTGGTCGTAATCAGGTGCTTTCTTTAATTTTTGAGCCGCCTCCTTCGCGAGCTCGTCTGCTCTCTCGTTTCCGATAAGGCCTGCATGCGCTTTGATCCAAAACAAGGAAACTTCCTTGTTCTGGAGCAAAGCACATGCAATATTTTTACGCGCTTCTATTGCCAAGGGATGTCGAGAGTCTTGATTGGTCGTCGATTCTAATGCAGATCGCGAGTCGCTGTAGATCCCGAAGCTCGTTTCTCCCCGTTGTAGGACAATCTTTGTAGCCTTGCATAAGGCCAGGAGTTCAGCCTGGTAGACCGTGCAGTACGGTGACAGTTTTAGCTTGATGGTTTTTATTTCTGATTCAGAATTCCAGAGGGACAATGCTGCTCCTACTTTGCCATCAATTTTACTTCCGTCTGTATATATGCGTACTGCTTGCGTGTTGTGGTCGTCTACCTGCTGTTGGTCTACCAGGGTTTCAAATTTCAGCTGAATGTTGGACGCTGGATGAGGAAGCTGACTGAAAGCTACCATTTGTTCCACTTGTCTGTCCCGGAATGTTTCTTGACATATCCCTTTCTTTGTCTCGTACAGGGTCGCCATTTCTTGTATCCTTAGGTCCAAGGGTAATATTCCGGCCAGAACCAAAGAGGCGTTTAGGGAAACTGTCTTGTATGCTTTGGTTAGCTTTTGCGCAAAACCTCTCTGCACTGCATCCAGCTGTCTTCTTATTCCTAGTCTTTTTGCGGCTGGTGCCCACGCGCTGGCCGCATATAGGATAATTGGTTCTACCGTAGCCGTGTATATCATACGGATGATTTCAGGATGTAGGCCCCAATTTATCTTAGCGGCTCTGGATAGTTGCTTATATACGTTGAGAGCCTTTGTACACACACTTGCAACGTGTTCTTTAAAGGTAAGCCTATCATCGATTGTGAGCCCTAAAATTTTTATATTTCGAGACATTCCAATGTCGATCCCCCCCATTTTCAGGAGCGGTAGGTCGTATTTTAATTTGTTTGTTAGCGTCATTGCTTTGGTTTTTTGTGGACCAAATGTAAGTTTAGTTCTGATCCCCCACTCCCGGACATGGGCCAGAGCGGCATTGGCTTGTCTTTGTATTTCCAATCCCGTATCACCGCTGAAAACAAGGACTACGTCGTCGGCGAAAGCCTGACAATAAACTTTGTTTTGTTCGAGCTCTTTCAATAAGGGGTTTAGGATTAAATTCCATAAAATAGGACCACCAATCGAACCCTGTACGCATCCCTTTGTTGTTTCCTTTTTATATTCTTCTCCTCCATATCTCACTTTAACCTTTCGCTCTCTCAAGTAACTATCCATCAGTCTTCTTACGTTTACCGGGCATTCTTCTTCAGCCAGACGAACTCTGATGGCCGGCCACCAAGCGTTATCGAAGGCTCCCTCTATGTCCAGCGATATGACGGTCGCTATTTTTTTGTCTTCAAGTTTTCTACGTATGTATTGTATCAGGTCATAGAGGGAGTCCTCGGTGCTTTTTTGGGGCATAAAACCATATTGACGGCTGCTCATCTTTGGGATCAAGTGGCATTTTAATCTCCCTACAATCATCTTTTCCATAATCTTTCCCATAACTGGTAACAGTCCGATGGGTCTATAAGACTTAGGATTAGAATAATCGTCTTTGCCCGGCTTCCGCAGAACGACTATAGTAGCTTCCTTCCAGGACACCGGGAAATGACCAAGCTCCAGACACTTATTCGTCAAAGCCAAGAACAGCTCCGGATCCTCAGAGATTACCCGGCTACATATGTCGGCGGTGAGACCATCACTACCAGGGGCCTTTTTCGGATTAAAGCTCTTGAGGGCGCTTTGTAATTCGTCCATAGTAAACGGTGGGTCATGGTCAACATGTTCGATGCCGTTTACTTGTTCAGCTTTATCCCTTATTTTACTATGAAGAGCGTTATCGTTACTTTCGTCATCCTGTGGGTAGAAGGTCTCTGCGAGAAGTTTTGCACAATCCTTTAGGTCAATCTCTTGGCCATCTTTTACCAAAGGAAGATCCTCGTGTCGCTTGGTGGTCCTACCTATCACTCTATATATTCCTTCCCACATTCCTTCCTTATCCTGTTTTTCACAAAACCCCTTCCAACTATCTACCTGTGCTTTTTTGGCCTCATCTTCGTACAACTGTCTAGCCTGCACATACT
Source organism: Teleiodes luculella (assembly GCA_948473455.1). Taxonomy (NCBI): domain Eukaryota; kingdom Metazoa; phylum Arthropoda; class Insecta; order Lepidoptera; family Gelechiidae; genus Teleiodes; species Teleiodes luculella. The sequence continues at coordinate 15,271,335 of OX419596.1, forward strand.
CTTGAATGACTTTATCTCTCCGAGATGGAGCAGCCCATTTAATTCGTCGCTTTTTGGTAATTGCTTGTTTCTTTAGTTTCTCAAGTTGGCCTGACCACCACGGCAATGTTAGTTTTTCATCTGATTTCTTTTTCGGCAGTATTTCATTACAGGTTTCCTCTATAGTTGTAATGTATTTATTGACAAAAACCTCCAACTCTACAGCACTATTTATGGAATCTATCTCTACTTTATTGATCTTACGCTCGGTTTTTAATTGGTTCAATTTCTCATGAAATAGAACCCAATTAGCTTTTTTTGTGTTGTAGAGTCGGGTTGTTCTTCGGATGTTTGTACCTTTAGCTTTTGTCATCCGTATTTTAAACATTATTCCGTTGTGGTCTGAACTCAACATGTCATCAACTACTGACCAATCCTCAACGAAGTCCAGCATGTCATTCGAGCAGGCAGTTACGTCGACGCGGCTGGCGTATACTTTATTTCCCCTGACAGTATAAAACGTTGGGGAGTTCCCTTCGTTCAATACGTTCAGGTTCATTTCCTCCAAAGCTCCCGCCATATCTTCACCTCTGCAGTCTATTTTGTCGCTGCCCCACCACGGGTTTTTGGCATTTGTGTCCCCTCCTATTAGAGTCCTACGTGGGCCAAAGTGTTGCTCTATCTCTTTCAGTTTCTTTCTTATGTGGCCCTGCGCAGTGACTGCACAGATCAACATTGTCTGTGCAGTATTTGCGACTGTGGCCGTACCCAAGACAGCACGAGCACTGGACCAGCGGTGACTGATCCATTACCCGCACTCTCTGGAGGTCTATATGGACGCGTCCTGCTGTTGTCAGTCGTTGCCACACTTTTGGAGACACCTGCATCACTATGTGGCACAGGTGTGCATTCCTGGTTTTTCTCCTATACTTAATTACCATCCTTTGCTCTTCTTCTTCGAGACCTGCTAACAAGCTGCTATTCTGGTTTCGGAGTGCCATAACTACGTCGTCGTCTGTGTTGTACGAAAGAACGTCCTTGAATATTAATAAGGGGTCTTTGTTTTGCATCCTTTCCAGACTCAATTTTGCACCAGAGTTTCTTATTTTCTCTGACACCTTTTCTAGCTCCTTTTTTGAGCTACAGCCTACTATAACTTTCTGGTCCTTAGCTTTCCTAATGCGTTCCACCCTTATTCCTTCCGACTTTGCGTTTACTGCTGATCTGATTTGTTCCACAACTTCGCCGCTAGTGTGGCCGTCGTTGGATGTTACTACGATCGAATGTAACGGTGCCGTGTACTTGTTACCAGTAACCTGGGCATAGCTTGGTCTTTGTCCCGTGACACTATCGTGGTTGGGAAATTTCTTTACCTGTTCTGTTAATGCAATGGTATGCTCCTTGCATTCCACGATCAGCTGGCTATGTTCTTTGATGTTTTTGAGCAGGGTTTCCATCAAGAGCGTGCCTGGGTTTGTGTCATCATTTTTCTCCATGCATTCCACGCTCTGACTTCCTACAGAATCGTCAGTTTCGTTACTTTTTACCTTGTTTATAAGGGCCTGGTCCGCTTCTTTTACAAGCTGGTAAAGCCGTTCTACTGCACGTGTAACTTCAGTTCTAATCTCGGTCTTAATATTCCTAGAGTTGCTCAGATTAAGCTTTGCTTTCTCTAGGCATGCTCTAGCTTCCGATACTCTAGCCGAGACTTTTGGTCTGCTTTTTACGGGCACTGTCTGGACGGGTTTCTTTCCTACTCTTTCAGTCTCCCATTCTCCTACACTGCGTCTCACGTTCAATGTCGTGGTCACATTTAGTTGAGAGGGTCCTGCCCTCTCCGTCTGATCGATGGCTTGTGGTGATTTGGGAGTCCGATCGGCAGACTTTGGTGTGGTAGATTTGGACCTTTGGTCGCTAGTTATATATAAGCTTTATCGGAGTTCTCATGCCCATCATTGTCAGAGGATATGTCAAAACAAAATAGATAGAATCAAAATTTGTATAAGTTATATATGGTATAATGTAGATGTAAAATATAATTTTTCTCAAAATATTTTGAGAATGAGTCTAAATTTATTTAATTATAATGTAAATAATAATGTAAATATTAGTACCCGGACTAGCAAGGTCCGAACAGTCTTTCAAAGGTCTTATTTCCAATTTAGGTTTACTCCTGACTAAGTTAAAAATGAAAAAATAAATAAATTGTAGAGCAAAGAAAATTATTAATTAAACTCTACAATGGGCCGACAAAATACTGAATAGATTACCAAAAAAGATCCTACTAAGTCTACTCAGTCATAAAGAACCAAAAAATTTGGTTAGGTTAGGTCAACTTTCGACTCTATCAAGGAAAAATGGTAAGGGCTCTATGTAGAGCCGTCAAAATAAATTAAATCGAAAGATCTGTCGAAGCCCTTTCGTATGCCGAAAACCGCGTTTGAATCGGGCTAACGGTTCCAGAGATATCCCAACTCAAAGATTTTCAAGATGGCGGACAAAATGGCGGCCAAAAATTTAAATGTGGAATATCTCCGGCAGTTTTCAAGATACAGCTGCGCGGTTTTCACTATAGTATTGTGTTGTGAGATCTCTAGCCTACTGTGGTCTTAATTTGTCAAATTTTTTGAAGACTCTATATAGAGTTCGTAGTCATAAATTTGGCTAGATAGAGTTCTGGGCTTGTCAACGCCGAAAACCGCGCAGCGATCCGATCACCGGAAGCCGAGTTATTTAGCTTTTAAAATTTTCAAAATGGCGGCCGAAACGTCAAAACCGATTTTTCAACCGCCGTATCTCCGTCAATTTTGGTCGTAGAGCTCAGTGCTTGGGCTCGTTTAAATTGGCTTCACCCAATCTATAAAACACGCTTGATTTCAGCGCTGAAAATTTTCAGGCCTCCGATCCTGAAAAAATGACCTGGATTGTATAGATTATGCCAAGAGGAACTCGGTACAGAAAACCAAAATTTTCTACGACCAACGGTTTGCCCGTAGTAAGTGCCTGAAGTTTTTCAAAATGGCCGCCGAGCTGTCAAAACCCGGCGGGAAATCGTTGTAACTCGGGTTCTGTCAGTCGTAGAGACACGGGGTTTTCGACAAACACTTTGGCAGGACCCTAGCTATCGTTTCAGGATGGTTTCAGGCCGAAATATTTTTCAGCGCTGAAATCGAGATTTGACAGTTGAACATCAAAATATATCCAAAAACACTGTAAAATGTGGAAACCGCAACTTTCTAGCTCAAATACAACGGGAGCACTCTTCAGTTAAACTTTTTCAAGATGGCCGACAAAATGGCGGATTTCCAACAAATTCTTAACGGAGAGGCCTAGAGGTCCCGGATTTGGGCCAGAGTAAGCCGAAACATACATAAAAAGTCAAAAATTGTGTTATTTTAAATATAAATTAATTATTTTTTGATTAAATTACAAAAATGATAAAAAATTCTATATCTTAAAAACTAAATATGCGAAAAATACAAACAATATGTCAAAAAATGCAGAAAAATAAGGGCTTTGCTGTAAATTATAAACTGAAATAAGTTTAGAACAAAAATTTTAAAATATTATCAAAAAACAGTTCTGTACAAAAAATTTTCAACTTTTTCACAAGGGTAGCCCCACTTTTCTGAATTTCGGACGAAAAATTCTGAAATTTTTTACAGATATAAAGGACTCTAGCGCGCAACTGAAAACACACTAAAAACAATATGTTGTCACTGTAGATCTTGAGCTGCTGCTCTCCAAAGTCAAGTCGAAATTTTTTACAAAATAATTAATAACTTTTTTATTTACACTGAAAAAATTTTTCTTTTAATTGGATTATACTTTGCTAAATAGGGTTAAAAAGTCCACAAAAAATGAAGTCGCTGTCTCCGCTCCTTCACGAAGCACGTGGCCACGTGGTTTCCAGTTTTTCGAATTTCCCGCGGAAACCCTTGAATTACGGATGCCGAAAAAATGTGAAAAATGTAGCACACTTGTGTGTTCAAAAGATGGTAAAAGTTTTAGGTGGATCGGATATATGTAGCCAGAGTTATTAATAAGAAAAGGTAAAATTTTTGTCACATAACCTCTTAAAATCCAGTTTTTCAGTTCCCGAGCAGGAACCGCTGAAGTTCTGGAACTGCACTATGCAACACTATATGGCACTCAACATTCCACACAAAATGACACAAAAATCACCAAAATCGGAGCACTTTTACTATTTTTCCGGTATTTTTTTGTGCGGAGCACGTGTATTTTCGTGGCTTTCACGGGCGCGGTCGAGCCAAGACTGGTTAGGTTAGGTTAGGTTAGGTTAGGTTAGGTTAGGTTAGGTTAGGTTAGGTTAGGTTAGGTTAGGTTAGGTTAGGTTAGGTTAGGTTAGGTTAGGTTAGGTTAGGTTAGGTTAGGTTAGGTTAGGTTAGGTTAGGTTAGGTTAGGTTAGGTTAGGTTAGGTTAGGTTAGGTTAGGTTAGGTTAGGTTAGGTTAGGTTAGGTTAGGTTAGGTTAGGTTAGGTTAGGTTAGGTTAGGTTAGGTTAGGTTAGGTTAGGTTAGGTTAGGTTAGGTTAGGTTAGGTTAGGTTAGGTTAGGTTAGGTTAGGTTAGGTTAGGTTAGGTTAGGTTAGGTTAGGTTAGGTTAGGTTAGGTTAGGTTAGGTTAGGTTAGGTTAGGTTAGGTTAGGTTAGGTTAGGTTAGGTTAGGTTAGGTTAGGTTAGGTTAGGTTAGGTTAGGTTAGGTTAGGTTAGGTTAGGTTAGGTTAGGTTAGGTTAGGTTAGGTTAGGTTAGGTTAGGTTAGGTTAGGTTAGGTTAGGTTAGGTTAGGTTAGGTTAGGTTAGGTTAGGTTAGGTTAGGTTAGGTTAGGTTAGGTTAGGTTAGGTTAGGTTAGGTTAGGTTAGGTTAGGTTAGGTTAGGTTAGGTTAGGTTAGGTTAGGTTAGGTTAGGTTAGGTTAGGTTAGGTTAGGTTAGGTTAGGTTAGGTTAGGTTAGGTTAGGTTAGGTTAGGTTAGGTTAGGTTAGGTTAGGTTAGGTTAGGTTAGGTTAGGTTAGGTTAGGTTAGGTTAGGTTAGGTTAGGTTAGGTTAGGTTAGGTTAGGTTAGGTTAGGTTAGGTTAGGTTAGGTTAGGTTAGGTTAGGTTAGGTTAGGTTAGGTTAGGTTAGGTTAGGTTAGGTTAGGTTAGGTTAGGTTAGGTTAGGTTAGGTTAGGTTAGGTTAGGTTAGGTTAGGTTAGGTTAGGTTAGGTTAGGTTAGGTTAGGTTAGGTTAGGTTAGGTTAGGTTAGGTTAGGTTAGGTTAGGTTAGGTTAGGTTAGGTTAGGTTAGGTTAGGTTAGGTTAGGTTAGGTTAGGTTAGGTTAGGTTAGGTTAGGTTAGGTTAGGTTAGGTTAGGTTAGGTTAGGTTAGGTTAGGTTAGGTTAGGTTAGGTTAGGTTAGGTTAGGTTAGGTTAGGTTAGGTTAGGTTAGGTTAGGTTAGGTTAGGTTAGGTTAGGTTAGGTTAGGTTAGGTTAGGTTAGGTTAGGTTAGGTTAGGTTAGGTTAGGTTAGGTTAGGTTAGGTTAGGTTAGGTTAGGTTAGGTTAGGTTAGGTTAGGTTAGGTTAGGTTAGGTTTTTTTTTTTTTTTTTTTTTTTTTTTTTTTTTTTTTTTTTAAGAAATTTCTTTCAATCCTCCAACATAATTGGAGACGGTGATCAGCTGGTGTCCGATTTCTTACATGTATTTTGTTATTGTAATTTATTTATTTTTATTTGTTACTTTTATTTACTTTACATTCATTTTTGCATTATCATATCTTATTTATTTTACATTTATTTTTGTTCTTTATTAGGTTGGTTAGATTATTTAATTTTTAGACTATTATTGTTAATTTTATTCATTGTTTTTTATCCTTTAGTTTTCTATGCTTTACATTAATATATTTCAATATATCAAGAAAACATAAATTGCTTACTAAGTTTTATTTCTTTTAATTACTACGTTTGCAATTTTTATACAATAATCTAAAAATTTTTCTCTTTTATTACTTGCTAATATATCTTTTAAAGTCTCTTGTTCCAGTTTTACATTAAGCTCTTGTTCTATTTCAAATCTCTGTTTTGAAAACTCGGGACATTGCAGTAAAATATGTGGAACCGTTTCACTGACCGAGGGATCGCAAATACACGATGGGTTCTCCTTACACTTGAAACGATGCAGGTATTCGGAGAACCCACCGTGTCCAGTTAAAATTTGTGTTCTGACGTTTGTTATATCCAGTTTACGTACTATTCCATAGGCCTCTTTAGCGTTCGGGAAAAACAATTTCGTTACTGATGCTGTCTCCCCGGTAACGTACCTCTGATTCCACTCGTCAAGCGATGCCATACGAATGCAGCGCTTGACGTGTGAAATCGGGCACTGATCGTAATCCGGTTTTCTTTTAGATTTCAACGCAGCCTCCTTTGCCAACGCGTCAGCCCTTTCGTTGCCTTCCAGTCCAGCATGAGCTTTAATCCAGAACAAGGCAACAACTTTGCTCTGGAGGGAAGCAGTTCTTAGATTTTCTCTAGCTTTCATGGCTAACGGATGGAGGCAACAATGGTTTTTAATCGTCAAAAGCGCAGCCATTGAATCACTAAAGATTCCGAATGATGACCCGTTGCATTTTAACACTTCCGCTGTCGCTTTGCACAACGCCAAGAGTTCCGCCTGGTAAACAGTACAGTAGTTGGACAGCACAAGTTTGAGGGATTTGATCTCCGTTTCTCTGTTCCACAAGGAGAGCGCAGCACCGACCTTGCCCCCAACCTTACTGCCGTCCGTGAAGATACGAATGTCAAATTCGTTCTGTGCATTAACTTGCTCTTGGTTTACCAGGCTTTGGAGGTTGAGCTCAAAGTATATTGAGGGATGCGGGGCATTTATGGCAGGGTACATTCGCTCTACCTCTCTGTCACTCATTAGTGGCTGGGGTACACCCCTTCTGGCCTCGTATAATGAGGCGGACTCTCTAACACGGATGTCGAGCGGAAGGATCCCAGCCAGTAGAAGTGCGGAGTGCAGAGAGACTGTTCGATAGGCCTTACACAGTTTTCGAGCTATTCCATGCTGCACGACCGCCAGTTGCCCTTTTATGCCTAGTTTGCTAGCTGCAGGGGCCCACACGCTTGCCGCATACAGAATAACCGGCTCCATCGTCGCCAAATATATAATCCTGATAACTTCTGGATGTAGGCCCCAGGTTGTTTTAGCTGCCCTTGCCAGTTGCTTATAAATACCTATTGCCTTTCTACAAACGCTCGAGACATGTGCGTTGAACGTCAGTTTCTCGTCTATGATGACACCAAGCATCTTGATTTCTTTGGACATGGCAATGCCTATCCCACCCATGCTCAGGCGTGGAGCGTCGTACTTGAGCTTGCGAGTTATAACCATCGCACTTGTTTTGTGTGGTGCAAACCTAAGTTTATTTTTGACGCCCCACTCCCAAACATGGGCAAGAGCGGCATTGGCACGCCCTTCGAGTTGTTGTGCTGTTTCGCCATCAAAGACCAGGACGACGTCGTCTGCGAACGCTTGGCAATAGTCTCCTCTTGCTTGCAAGCCTTTCAGGAGTGGATCCAGTAAAAGGTTCCATAGGATTGGCCCTCCGATAGAACCCTGAACGCAGCCTTTATGCATATTCCCTTCAAATTCCTCCCCGGCATACCTCACTTTCACCCTCCTGTTTTTGAGGTAACTGTCCATGACCCTCCTCAAGTTCCATGGGCATCTCTCCTCAGCCAGACGGACTCTGATTGCTGGCCACCAGGCGCTGTCGAAGGCTCCCTCTATATCCAAAGACACCAGTGTTACTATCTTCTGTTGTTCAAGTTTATCGCGGATATACTGGATTAGGGTATAGAGAGAGTCCTCGGTGCTCTTCTGGGGCATGAATCCGTACTGGCGGGTACTCATCTTTGGCAATAAATGAAACTTGAGGCGGGAAACTAACATCTTTTCAAATACCTTTCCGAGGATTGGTAAAAGTCCAATTGGTCTGTACGCCTTAGGTGTTGTATAATTATCTTTCCCTGGCTTCCTCAAAACAATGACTGTAGCTTCTTTCCAAGCGTCAGGAAAGTGGTGGTAAGTGAGGCATTTGTTCAACAACATCAGAAACATTTCGGGGTCACTTTCGATGGCTCGGAGGCAAATGTCGGCGGTAAAACCATCGGCTCCGGGAGCTTTTTTGGGATTAAAAGACCCACAAGCAAGTCTCAGTTCGGTGATAGTGAATGGTGGATCGCAAGGTTCACCTTGCTCCCCAGAGTTCACTTTTTCAGCTTCCGCTCTGATGTTGTGGTGGTAGGTGTTGTCTTTATCTTCGAGGTCTTCTGGATAAAATGTTTTAGCTAACATTTCCACGGAACCCTTTGCATCTAACACCTTACCATCCACTTCCAGAGGCAAGTCTTCCTCCCTGAGCGAGGTTCTCCCAACTACCCTGTAAATTCCCTCCCAGACGCCTTCATTATCCTGTTTCCCACAAAAGTCTTTCCAACTTTCGATCTGAGCCTTTTTAGCCTCTAATTCATACTCTTCTTTCTGTTTCAGGTACTCTTCTACGGCCTTCGACCTACGGATTGGAGCGGCACATCTAATCCTGCGTTTCTTGGTAGCAACGTCCTTCTTCAACTTTGCGAGATTCTCGGACCACCACGGCACAACCAATTCTTCCTTGGTTTTTTTCAATGGCATAGATTTCTGGCATGCATTTGTTATTGCATTTGTATATTTAGCCAAAACTGTATCTATTTGGTTTTTAGATTTAATTTTTTGAATTTCTAGTTTAAGTTTCTGTTCTAATATGGTTTGCCTAAAATTTTCTGTAAATTTAGACCAGTCAGCTTTTTTGGTATTATAAAGTCTTGTAGTTCGCGATACTTTAATAAATTTTGATTTACGTAGTCCCATTTGAAAGATTATGCCGTTGTGGTCCGAGCTCGTGAGGCCTTCGTCCACTCTCCAGTTATCTACTAAGTCCAACAAGTTCATAGAGCAGGCAGTTATATCAACGTAGCTACTGAAACGTTTGCCACCCCTAATGGTGTCGAAGGTCGGAATTTCCCCTGTGTTGAGTATGTTTAGGCCCATATCTTCGAGTACTCCAGACGTCAGCTCACCCCTATGGTCCACCACCGGACTGCCCCACCATGAGTTTTTGGCGTTTGCATCTCCTCCTACAAGCAGCATGGTAGTTCCAACCTCCTCCTCAATCTTCTTCAAGTGCTCCAAGTACGGCTCTATAGGCTCATCTGGCTCGAAATAAAAAGAGACCAACGTAACCTCCCAGGCACGAGTTTGGATGCCCACCACTATGATATTGTTTGTGGTGAGTTTCGGAAACTGTTTAATATTTAAGTCTCTATCGAAAACGGCTATTGCCGCTTTGATAGTCCCGTCTCCTACATTACTGTTCTGGAAGATACGCACGCCCCTTCGGTTCTTCATTATTTTAGCTCCGCCTACGTATGGTTCCTGAAGAAGAGCTATGGCGGCTCCTTGCTTTTTAGCTTCTATAAAAAGTTCACTGGTTGCAAGTTTTTTACGTTGAAGATTAGCCTGGATAATTTTGTAGGGTGTGCTTGAATTAGTAGAGTGCTTGCCTTGGGTGCCCTTAGCAGTACGCCACGGTTGAGCGAGCTATTTCATCCCACCTTCGGCGTGTGGGGCATTCGAAGCTAAAAGCATTGTGATTGACCTGATCTAGTTTTGCTTTAGTGCAGTTTCGGCAGGTTGCTGGAACACTAGTGAGGAAGTCGACACACTCTGACCGCATGTGCGGGCCACCGCAGTGACTGCATAAATCCTCTGGTTCCTTGCAGTACCGCTTTCCGTGGCCAAATCCCAGACAACGGGTACACTGAACCAGCGGTGATTGGTCCTCAACTTTTACACGCTGGAGGTCAATATGGACGCCTCCGATGTCTATTGCTCGTCGCCAAATGATGGGTGAAACGCTCACTACGATATGTCCTATATGGGGATTTCTGGCTCTTTTTCTGTATTTTATTTCTATCCTATTTTCCTCATCCCCGAGATCCTCAAAAACACTTCGGTTTTGATTTCTCAGAGCTTTGAGAACGTCCTCGTCAGTATTAACGAGTAGAACGTTTTTAAGGATCAAAAGGGGATCTTTATTCTTCACTTCCTCGACGTTGAGGTTTATTCCTTCTTTCCCGAGCCTTTCTTTTACTTTGTTTCTCTCTTCTGTTGTCCCAAAGCCCATAATTATCTTCCTATCCTTCGCTTTACGCACTTTTTCTACCTTGATCCATCCATCTTTTGCACATACTGCCTTTCTAACCTTGTCTAGGACTTCTTCTCCGGTTTCGGCCTCGTCCTTCGAAGTGACTACTACTGAATGTAGTGTACTTCTCGTTTGTAATTTACCTTTCTGGGCAGCGGTGACACTTGCGTACGTTGAGGTTCGCTCCACAG